>PNEQ01053353.1:0-21193 GCA_003012365.1 Medauroidea extradentata
AGTTGAGGTTAGGTAGAGTTGAGGTTAGGTAGAGTTGAGGTTAGGCAGAGTTGAGGTTAGGTAGAGTTGAGGTTGGGTATGGTTAAGGTTAGGAAGGGTTATCTAGGCTAAGGTTAAATTGGGTTAGGTTTGTTTAAGTTATGTAAGTCTATGTAGGGTTAGGTTGGGTTAAGTCATGTAGGGATATGTAGGGTTAGGTTGAGATTATGTAGGATAAGGTTATGTAGGGTAATTTTAGGTCGGATTAGCTTAGATTTGGTTAGGTCGGATTAGCTTAGATTTGGTTAGGTCGGATTAGCTTAGATTGGGTTAGGATGGATTAGCTTAGGTTAGGTTAAGTTAGGTAATGTTTGGTTAGGATTGGTTGGGTTAGGTCAGGTTGGGTTAGGTCAGGTTGGGTTAGGTCAGGTTGATTAAGGTTGGGTTAGATCAGGTTGATTCAGGTTGAGTTAGGTCAGGTTGATTAAGGTTGGGTTAGGTTAGGTCGGGTTGTGTAAGGGTGGTTAGGATAGGTCGGGTTGAGTAAGGTTGGGTTAGGTTAGGTTAAGTCGGGTTGTGTAAGGTTGGGTTAGGTTAGGTCAGGTTGAGTAAGGTTGAGTTAGGTTAGGTTAGTTCAGGTTTGGTAAAGTCGGGTTAGGTTAGGTCGAGTTGGGCTAGAATGGGTTAGATTAGCTTATGTTAATTAGGAATACCGTAGTTGTATGTCATTTTAATGCATACTGAAGCAACTCAGTGTAATAAAGTGCAACCTAGTGCAAGAAAGTTGACCCTAGTGCAAGAAAGTGCAACCTAGTGCAAGAAAGTGCAACCTAGTGCAAGAAAGTGCAACCTAGTGCAAGAAAGTGCAACCTAGTGAAAGAAAGCGGACCCTAGTGTAAGAAAGTGCAACCTAGTGCAAGAAAGTGCAACCTAGTGCAAGATAGTGCAACCTATTACAAGTAAGTACAACCTAGATAAGTTCAAATTTGTTTGGGTTGTGGTAGAATGGGTTGGGAATGGTTGTATTAAATCATGTCGGGTAAAGTTAAGTCGAGTTAGGTTAGGCTTGCTTATGTTAATTAGGGATATTTAAGTTAAACTAGTCAAATTATTGCATGCTATAGGAACTCAGTGCAAGTGCAACTTAGTGCAAAACAGTGCAACTTAATGCAATAAAGTGCAACATAATGCAAGAAAATATAACATCGTGCAAGAAATTGCAACATAGTGCAAAAAAGAGCAACATAGTGCAAAAAGAGCAACATAGTGTAAAAGAGTGCAACATGGTGCAAGAAATTAAAACATGGTGCAAGAAAATGAAACAAGGTGCAAGAAAGTGCAACATGATGCAAGAAAATGCAACATAGTATAAAAATTCAACATAGTGAGAAAAGTGCAAGAAAGTGCAACATAGTGCAATAAAGTGCAACATACTGCAAGAAATTGCAACCTAGTGCAAGAAAGTGGACCCTAGAGCAAGAAAGTGCAACCTAGTACAAGAAAGTGCAATAAGTGTTATAAAATTAAGGTTAGGTCGGGTTAGTTTAGGTCAGGTTAGGTTTGGTTACGTCGGGTTAGGTTAGGTCGGGTAAGGTTAAGTTTGGTTAGGTTAGGTTTGGTTAGGTTAGGTTTGGTTAGGTTAGGTCGGGTTAGGTTAGGTCGGGTTAGGTTATGTCGGGTTAGGTAAGGTCGGGTTAGGTTAGGTCGGGTTAGGTTAGGTCGGCTTAGGTTAGGTCGATTTAAGTTAGGTCGGGTTAGGTTAGGTTAGGTCGGGTTAGGTTAGGTTAGGTCGGTTTGGGATAGGTTAGGTCAGGTCGGGTTAGCTTAGGTCGTGTTATGCTAGTTCGGGTTAGGTTAGGTTATGTTAATTAGGGTTGTTAAAGTTTTACTTGTCAGTTTAATGCATGCTGAAGGAACTTTGTTCAAGTGCAACTTAGTGCAACATACTGCAAGAAAATGAAATATAGTTAAAGAAATTGCAACATTGTGCACGAACGTGCAATGTAGTGCAAGAAAGTGCAACTTTGGGCCAGAAAGTGCAATTTAGGGAAAAAATGTGCAATTTAGTGCAAGAAAGTACAATTTAGTTCAAGAAAGATTAACTGTGCGCAAGAAAGTGCAACTTAGTGCAACAAAGTGCAATAAAGCTAAGGTTCGGTCGGGTTAAGTTAGGTCGGGTTCGTTTAGGTCAGGTTAGTTCAGGTTAGGTTTGATCGGGTTAGGTTAGTTCGGGTAAGGTTAGCCGGGTTAGGTAAGGTAGGGTTAGGTTAGTCAGGGTTAGGTTAGGTTGTGTTAGGTTAGTTTGTGTTAGGTCAGGTTAGCTCAGGTTAAGTTAGATCATGTTGTGTTAGGTTAGGTTAGGCAAGGATAGATCGGGTTATATTATTTTAGGTCCGGTTAGGTTAGGTCGGGTTAAGTAAGGTCTGGTTATGTTAGGACGGGTTAGGTTAGGTCGGGTTAGATTATGTTGGGTTAGGTCATGTTAGGTTAGGTCGGGTTAAGTTAGGTCGGGTTAGGTTAGGTCGGGTTAGGTTAGGTCGGGTTAGGTTAGGTCGGGTTAGGTTGGGTCGGGTTAGGTTAGGTCGGGTTAGGTTAGGTCGGGTTAGGTTAGGTCGGGTTAGGTTAGGTCGGGTTAGGTTAGGTTGGGTTAGGTTAGGTCGGGTTAGGTTAGGTCGGGTTAGGTTAGGTCGGGTTATGTTAGGTCGAGTTATGTTAGATTAGGTCGGGTAAATTAGTTTAGTTCGGGTTAGTTTCTGTCTGGTTTGGTTAGGTAGTGTTAGGTTAGGTCGTGTTAGTACGGGTTATGTTAGGTCATTTTAGGTAAGGTCTGGTTAGGATAGATTATGTAGGGTTTTGTGAATTTAGGTCTAGTTAGGTGAGGTAGGGTTAGGATAGGTCGGGTTAGGTTAGGTTATGTCGGGAGAGGTTAGGTTAGGTCGGCTAAGGTTAGGTTGGATTAGGTTAGGTCGTATTAGGCTAGGTCGGGTTAGATTAGGTCGGGTTAGATTAGGTCGGATTAGGTTTGATCGGGTTAGGTAAGGTCGGGTTATGTTACATAAGGTCGTGTTAGGTTAGGTATGGTCGGGTTACTTTCAGTCGGTTTGTGTATGGTCGTGTTAGGTTAGGTCGTGTTAGGTTAGTTCGTGTTAGGTTAGGTCGGGTTAGGTTAGGTCGGGTTAGGTTAGGTCGAGTTAGGTTAGATCGGGTTATGTTACATTAGGTCGGGTTAGGTTATGTTGGGGTAGATAATGTTATGTTAGGTTATGTCTTGTTAGGTTATGTAGGGTTGGTTAGGTCAAGGTGATTGTCATTTCGGTTTAGGTTAGTTCGGATTATGTTAGGTCGGGTTAGGTTAGGTCGGGTTAGGTTAGGTCGGGTTAGGTTAGGTCGGGTTAGGTTAGGTCGGGTTAGGTTAGGTCGGGTTAGGTTAGTTCGGGTAAGGTTAGGTCGGTTTATGTTAGGTTGGGTTAGGTTAGGTCGGGTTTGATTAGGTTTTGTTAGGTTAGGTTTGGTTAGGTTAGGTAAGTTCGGGTTATGTTAGGTCGGGTTAGGTTATGTCGGGTTAGGTTAGGTCTTGTTAGGTTAGGTCGGGTTAGTTTAGGTTATGTTAGGTCGGGTTAGGTTATGCCGGTACAGGTTAGGTTTAGGCTGGGTTAGGTTAGGTCGGGTAAGGTAAGGTGCGGTTAGATTAGGTTAGGTCCGGTTAGGTTAGGTAGGGTTAGGTTTTGTTAGGTCGGGTTAGTTTAGGTCTGGTTAGATTATGTCGTGTTAGGTTAGGTCGTGTTAGGTTTGGTCGTGATAGGTTAGGTTAAGTCGGGTTATTTAAAGTAAGGTCGGGTTAGTTTAGGTTAGGTCGGGATAGTTTAGGTTATGTTAGGTTAGGGTAGGTTAGGTAATGAGGGGTCGGGTTAGGTTAGGTCGGGTTAGGTTATGTCGTGTTAGGTTAGGTAGTGTTAGGTTTGGTCGTGATATGTTAGGTTAGGACATTTGTGTAATGTTAGGTCGGGTTAGTTTAGGTTAGGTCGGGTTAGGATATGTCGGTTTAGGTTTATTCGTATTAGGTTATGTCGGGTTGGGTTAGGTCGGGTTAGGTTAGGTCGGGTTAGGTTAGGTCGGGTTAAGTTAGGTCAGTTTAGTTCAGGTTTTGTTCGATTAGTTCGGGTAAGTTTAGGTCGGGTTAGGTTAGGTTAGGTTATGTTAGGATAGGTTAGGTTAGGTCGTGTTTTGTCGAAATGTGTCGTGTCATGTCGTGTCGAGTCATGTCGTATCATGTCGTGTCGTGTCATGCGTGTCATATCGTGTCATGTCAGGTCATGTCATGTCAGGACATGTCAGGTCAGTTTAGGACAGGTCATGTAAGGACAGTTAAGGTCAGTTTAGTTTGTGTTTAGTTTACGTTAATTTAGGTAAGGTTATATTAGATTAGAATATGTTAGGTTCGGTAAGATTGGGTTAGGTTAGGTTAGGTCGTGATGTGTCGTGTCGTGCCATGTCGTGTCGTGTCAGGCCGTGTCTAGTCAGTTTAGGTAAGTTAAGATTAGTTTAGGTTAGTTTAGGTAATGCTAGTTTAGGTTAGGTTAAAGTATATTAAGTTTTGTTAGGTTAGGTTAAGTCATGTCGTGTCATGTCGTATCGAATCGTGTCATGTCGTGTCATATCGTGTCATGTCAGGTCATGTCAGGACAGGTCATGCCAGGTAAGTTTAGGTCAGGTCATGTCAGGTCAGTTTGGCTCAGTTTAGGTCTGTTTAGTTTAGGTTAATTAGGTTAGGATAGGTTAGGTTTGGTTAGGTTATGTTAGGTAAGGTTAGATTAGGTTAAGCTAGTTTAGTTTAGGTTAGATTAAGTTAGGTTAGTTTAGGGATTAGGTTAGGAAATGTTAGGTTTTGATAGGTCGTGCCCTGTCGTGTCGTGTCGTGCCGTGCTGTGTCGTGTCATGTCAGGTCGTGTCAGGTCGTGTCAGGTCAGTTTAGGTCAGTTTAGGTTAGGTTAGTTTAGGTTTGGTTAATTTAGTTTAGATTAGGTTAAATTAGGTTTGGCTAGGTTTGGTTAAATTAGGTTAGGTTATGTTAGGTTAGATTAGGTAAGGTAAGGTCGTGTCGTGCATGTCGTATCTTGTCGTGTCTTGTCGTGTCGTGTCATGTCAGGTCATGTCAGGTCAGGTCATGACAAGATAGTTTAGGTAAGCTCATGTCAGGTTAGTTTAGGTAAGGTCATGTCAGGTCAGTTTCGGTCAGTTTAGTTTAGATTAGTTTAGGTTAGGTTGTTTTAGGTTAGGTTATGTTAGGTTAGGTTAGGTTAGATTAGTTTAGGTTAGGTTAGGTTAGATTAGTTTAGGTTAGGTTAGTTTAGGTTAGGTTTGGTTAGGTTAGGTTATGTTAGGTTAGGTTAGATTACGTTAGGTTACATTACATTATGTTATGTTAGATTAAGTTAGGTTAGTTTAAGTTAGGTTATGGTTAGGTTAGGTTAGGTTTGGTTAGGTTAAGTTATGTTAGGTTAGGTTTGGTTAGGTTAGTTTGGGAAATGTTATGTTAGGTTAGGTTAGTTTAGGTTAGGTTAGGTTATGTTACATTTGGTTTTGTTAGGTTAGGTTATGATTGGTTAGGTTAGGTTAGTTTAGGTTAGGATAGGTTAGGTTATGTGAGGTTAGGTTAGGTCAGGTCGTGTCGTGTCATGTCGTGTCGTGTCGTGCTGTGTCGTGTCGTGTCGGGTCGGGTCGTGTCCTCTCTTGTCGAGTCATGTCGAGTCGTATCGTGTCGTGACGTGTGTCGTGGCATGTCTTGCTGTTCCATGCTGTTATGTGCCGTGTCGTGTCATGTTGTGTCGTATCGTTTCGTTTCAGGTCGTGTCAAGTCTGTTTAGGTCAGTTTAGGTTAGTTTAGGTTAGGTTAGTTTAAGTTAGCTTAGGTAAGGTTAGGTTAGGTAAGACTAGGGTATGTTAGGTTATGTTAGGTTTGGTCATGTCGTGTCGTGTCTCGCCGTGCCGTGCAGTGTCGTGTCGTGTCATGTCCTGTCATGTCGTGTCCTGTCGTGTCAGGTCGTGTCAGGTCAGTTTAGGTCAGTTTAGGTTAGGGTAGTTTATGTTTGTTTTGTTTATTTTAGAGAAGGTTTGGTTTGGTTAGGTTAGGTTAGATTAGGTAGGGTTAGGTTAGTTTAGGTTATGTTAGGATAGGTTAGGTTAGGTCGTGTCGGGTCGTGTCATAACATGTGTCGTGTCATAACATGTCGTGTCGTGTCATGTCGTGTCGAGTCATGTCGTGTCATGTCGTGTCATGTTGTATCGTGTCATGACGTTTTACATCGTGTCATGTCAGGTCATGTCATGTCAGGACATGCCAGGTCTTTTTTGTTTAGGTAATGTCAGGACTGTTTAGGTCATTCAAAGTTGAGTTGAGTTTAGGTTAAATAAGGTTATGTTATGTTAGGTTAGGTAAGGTTAGGTTAGGTCAGGTCGTGACATTAGTTTAGGTTAGGTTAGGTTAAGTTAAGTTAAGTTAGGTTGGGTTATGTTAGGTTAGTTTAGATAAGGTTAGTTTAAGGTTACGTTAGGTTTGGTTAGGTTAGGTTAGGTTAAATTATGTTAGGTTAGGTTAGGTTAGTTTTGGTGAGGTCGTGTTGTGTCGTATCGTGTCGTGCCTTTTCGTGCTTTGCCGTGTACTGTCGTGTCGTGTTGTTTCGTATCGTATCATGTCGTGTAAAGTCGTGTCGGGTCATGTCAGGTCAATTTGGGTCAGTTTATTTTAAGTTATGTTAGGTTAGGTTGGGTTAGGTTGGGCGTAGTTAGGTTGGGTTGTGTTGTGTTTTTTTTGTGCTGTGTTGTGCTATGGTATGGTGTGGTGTGGTGTGTTGTGTTGTGTTAGGTTAGGTTTTGTTAGGTAAGGTTACTTTAGATTAGGTAAATTTGGTTAGGGTAAGTTAGGTTAGTTTAGGTTAGGTAAGGTTAGGTTTTGTTTGGTTAGATTCGGTTAGGATAGGTTAGATTAGTTTAGGTTAAGTTAATTTACGTTAATTAATTTTAAGTTAGGTTAGGTTAGTTTAGGTAAGGTTAGGTTAGGTCGTATCGTGTCGAGTCTTGTCGTAACGTGTCATGATGTATCGTGTCTTTTTGTGCTGTACCGTGTTGTGTCGTGTTGTTTCGTGTCGTGTCATGTCGTGTCGTGTCATGTCGTGTCATGACGTGTAGGGTCATGTCAGGTCAGTTTAGGTCAGTTTATATTAAGTTATGTTAGGTTAGGTTGGGTTAGGTGATGTTAGGTTTGGTTACATTAGGTTAGGTTAAGTTAAGTTAGGTTAGGTTAGGGAAGTTAGTATCGTGTCGTGTCTTGTCTCGTCGAGTCGTATCGTGTCGTTTGGTGTCGTGTCATGTCGTGTCGGGTCATGTCATGTCAGTTTAGGTCAGCATATGTTATTTTATTTTAGGTTATGTTAGGTTATTTAAGGTTAGGTTAGGTTAGGTCGTATTGTGTCGTGTCTTGTCGTGTCGTGTCGTATCGTGTCGTGTCTTATCGTGTCGTGTCGTATCGTGTCGTGTCGTATCGTTTCTTTTCGTGCAATGCCATGTCGTGTCGTGTTGTTTGGTATCGTGTCATGTCGTGTCATGCTGTGTCGGGTCATATCAGGTCAATTTAGGTCAGTTTATTTTAAGTTATGTAGGGTTAGGTTGGGTAAGGTTGGGTGTGGTTGGGTTGGGTTGGGTTGGGGTGTTTTTTTTTTATTTGGAATCTTATTGGTCCCCATGAGTATCAAATACTCGTTATCAGAGACAATACATATATCATTTGGCTCCTTACAAGTACATTTTTTTACCAGTATTTTTCTCATAAGCAAGTAAGCAGTTTGCTGTCAGTACATTTTGTGAGACATTTTGGTTATTTAATACTAGCTCGGTTCTTATCATTAACCAGACAATGGATACATGACAATTTTGATCACGCATATCCTATAACATTTTTTTTTTACATACACATAATACTTTACATACATACATCATAACAACAACTGATCATTTATGAGAGCCACACTATTTATAACATTTAATCATTTTTCCTCCCCTGTCTCTTGAAAAAAATATAATTATTTGTGTTTCTTAGTTTTGAGTGAAGATTATTATAAGCCTTTGAGAGTCTATACTTTAAGCTTCTGATTCCGAATTTTGTTGTATTTATTATACCTACGTCTATGTTGTTAGAGTTTCTTGTACCGTATATATGAATATTTTTCTTTAGTCTAATGGGTATATTGCTTATGGTGAGTTTGCTAAATATTTTGTATGATACTTTAGAGTGTTCTTCTTCGATTAATAACTTTAGTGGCAGGATTTTCAATTCTGTAAACATGTCTTTCAAACTTTTACTATAATTGCACCCATAGAAGTGCCTAATGGCTCTGTTTTGAATACGTTCTATGCTATGAAGGAGTTATTTATTGCATGCTTCCCATATACATAACATATGCAGCAAATGACAGTGAAGGATGATGTAATAAATGTTTTTTAGTATTAGCATTGTGACATATTGTCTTACTCTATAAAGAACTGTTGCAGCTGGTTTCATCTTTTTCTTAACTGTATTAGCATGTGTGTTCCAAGAAAGGTTCTTATCTAGTATTAGGCCTAAAAATTTAGAAGATTCTACCCTTTGTAATACTCTGTTGTTTAAAACAATCTTAGTGTCGTCGTGTATGTATATATTTGGTTTGGTTATGAACATGTAATTAGTTTTTTCTTCATTAATGCTTAATTTATTTGTTATTGCCCATTCTGTTATTGTTTCTATATCTTCCTGCATGTTTTTACTATTATTTCCACACTGTCCTCTGTATAGAAGATGTTTGTGTCATCAGCATACAGTGTTGCTCGTCCTTTTAGTTTGCATTGAGGTATGTCATTGATATATATCAAGAATAATAATGGTCCAAACACCGAGCCCTGTGGCACACCATGTGTTACTGGGCACAGGCTGCTTACGTAGCCTTTTATTTCGACATATTGTTTTCTACCCTTCAGGTAGCTCTCAAAGAGTTTGTGTGCATTTCCTCTAATTCCTACACTGTACATTTTTTGCAACAGTATTTTATGGTCTACTGTATCAAAGGTTTTTTTAAAGTCAATGTAGAGCCCACAAGCAATTTTGTTCCTATCCAGACTTTCCTGCAACATATTTACCAGATCAGCTGTTGCTGTTAGCGTGCTTGAGTTTTCGATGAATCCGTATTGTTCTGATATAAAGAAATTTATACTATTTAAATAGCTCATCAATCTTCTTTTAATAACTTTTTCAAATACTTTGGAAATTGTTGGAAGTAGTGAGATGGGCCTGTAATTACCTGGATTGGATGGTTCCCCTTGTTTTAGAATAGGAATGATTTTTGCAATTTTCATGTTTTCTGGAATGTTGCCTGATGATAGTGATTGATTTATGACTTTTACAATAGATGGACAAACTGTATCTGCAATTATCTTTAGAGTCTTACTAGATATTCCATCTTGTCCAGCTCTGTTTTTGTTTTTCATGTTCTTTATAATGCATATTACCTCTTGCTCATCAGTGGGTTGTAGAAAGATTGATTTTTGGGAGAGGTATTTAGGAGTTTGTGTTGTGTGTGTTAAGGAAGGGATTTGTGATGCTAAATCTGCACCAATTTTCGTGAAATAATTAACAAAGGAGTTGCAGATTTCTTTTTTATCTGTAACCAGAGAGTTATTTACTACAAGTGAATCTATTGCTGTGGCTTTAATGACATTTTTACCATATATTATTTCTCTAATTGTATTCCATGTATTTTTTACACCATTACAGTTGTTAAATTTGTTTGAATAGAAGTCTTTCTTAAGCTTCCGTTTTAGGGATGTTATTTTGTTGCGGCATAATTTGTACTCTATTTTTTGGAATTCATTGTTTGGGTTTACTTTTAGTTTGAAATGAAGTACATCCCGTCTGTGTATCAGCTGTATTAATTCTTCATTAACCCATGTTTTTCTGGCCTGCTTATGTTTGTTTTGTTTTTTGTAATTGTTGAGGGCACAAGTAGTAGGTCTCCTGTTTTCTGTAATTCCATCTTTAATATGTTTTATTAGTGTGTTATACAAAGTGTCGCTATCCTCCTCATTAGCAGAAGCATTAGTTTTGAGTTTGTCTGCAAGGTAGATATTGAGATCAGAGTAATTAATGGTTTTCTGTTTTGTATGCATGTTGTATTCTGGTCTAGTATTATTAAAGTTACAATTTGGTTTAGTTGTGATCTCACATATAATTATATTATGGTCACTTAAGCAGCTATCTAAAGGCCCTATGTTGGCTATGTTATACTTATACTTTGTATGGTTAACAAGCACATGGTCGATAAGTGTTTCTGTGGTGTTTGTGCATCTAGTGGGGAAGTTTTTGTTACATTGGAAAAAACCTGACGTTGATATTAAATCATTAAAACTATTTGTTTCTGTGCAGACCTGAAAAGAATCAATAATAGTATCACCTAGTATAATGCAACATCCATTCTTAATTTTTGCTAATGTTTCCTCCATAGCTTGGAGGAAGATAGGGCAATTTCCTCTCCTTGGATTATAGCAGGTAATAATATTTATTTTACAATTTATGATATGCTTACATTCTACCTGTACATGCAGGAAGCTGTGTTCAGCTTCAATTACATTTTTTACAACACCAATCCATGTAGAATTTTTTACAAATACACAAGTACCTCCACCGATCTTTTCATTTCTGCATGCAAAGAAACTGTCTTAGCCCTCAAGATTGTAATATTTAGTTTCATCTCTATTTACCCAACTTTCTGTTATTGCAACTATGTCAACATTACTAATCTGAGAAATTAATGTTTCTACATCGTCCATTTTATTTCTGATGCTTCTAGCATTTAAATACAATATTTTCAGTACTACGTTACTATCGCTAACTGTCAGATTATTTTTGTTAGTATAGTTTAGGTTAGGTTAGGTTGAGTAAGGTTAGGTTGGGGTGGGTTGGGCTGTGTTGGGTTGTGTTAGGTTGGGTTTGGATAGGTTGGGTTAGGTTAGGATAGGTTAGGTTAGGTTATGTTATGTTATGTTAGGTTAGGTCAGGTAAGGTAAGGTTAGGTTAGGTTTGGTTAGGTTATGTGATGTTAGGTTAGGTTAAGTTAGTTAAGGTTAGGTAAGATAAGGTAAGGTTAGGTTAGGTTAGCTTATGTTAGGTTTGGTTAGGTTAGGTTAGTTTAGGATAGGTTAGGTTAGGTTAGGTAGTATCGTGTCGTGTCTTGCCGTGTCGTGTCGTACCGTGTCGTGTCGTATCGTGTCTTTTCATGCTGTGCCGTGTCGTGTCGAGTTGTTTCGTATCGTGTCATGTCGTGTTGTTTCGTATCGTGTCATGTCGTGTCATGTCGTGTCGGGTCATATCAGGTCAGTTTAGGTCAGTTTAGGTCAGTTTATATTAAGTTATGTTAGGTAATTTGGGTTAGGTTGGGCGTGGTTGTGTTAGGTTAGGTTGGGTTGGGTTGGATTGGGTTGGCTTGTGTTAGTTTATGTTAAGTTAGTTTATGTTAGTTTGAGATAGGTTAGGTTAGGTTAGTTTGGTTCTGTTGGGTTGGTTTGGGTTAGGTTGGGTTGGGTTGATTTGGTTTGGGTTGGGTTTGGTTAGGTTACGTTAGGTTATATTAGTTTAGGTTAGGTTAGGTTATGTTAGTTTAGGTCGTATCTTTCGTGTCTGGTCGTGTGGTGTCGTATCTTGTCGTGTCGTGTCGTATCTTGTCTTTCCATGCTGTGCCGTGTCGTGTCGTGTTTTTTCGTATCGTGTCATGTCGTGTTGTTTCGTATCGTGTCATGTCGTGTCATGTCGTGTCGGGTCATGTCAGGTCAGTTTAGTTTAGGTCAGTTTATTTTAAGTTTTGTTAGGTAATTTGGGTTAGGTTGGGAGTGGTTGTGTTAGGTTAGGTTGGGTTGTGTTAGGTTGTGTTAGTTTATGTTATGTTAGGATATGTTAGTTTGAGATAGGTTAGGTTAGGATATTGGTTTTGTTGGGTTGGTTTGAGTTAGTTTGGGTTGGGTTGGTTTGGGTTGGGTTGGTTTGGGTTGGGTTGATTTGAGTTGGGTTGGGTTGGGGTAGGTTAGGTTAGGTTAGGTTAGATTATGTTAGGTTAGGTTAGATTAGGTTAGTTTAGGTCGTATCGTTCGTGTATTGTCGTGTCGTGTCGTGTCTTTCCGTGCTGTGATGTGTCGTGTCGTGTCTTTCCGTGCTGTGCCGTGTCGTGTCGTGTTTTTTCGTACCGTGTCATGTCGTGTCTTGTCGTGTCGGGTCATATCAAGTCAATTTAGGTCAGTTTAGGTCAGTTTTGTTATGTTATTTTAGGTTAGGTTGGGTTAGGTTGGGTGTGGTCGGGTTGTGTTACGGTGGGTTGGGTTGTGTTGGAATGGGTTGTTTTAGTTTAGGTTAGGTTAGGTTATGTTGGGTTAGGTTTGGTTAGTTTAGTTTAGATTAGGTTAGTTTAGGTTAGGTTAGTTTAGTTAAGTTTAGTTTATTTTAGGTTAGGTTAGGTTAAATTAGTTTGGTTTAGGTTAGGTAAGGTTAGGTTTGGTTAGGTTAGTTTAGGATAGGATAGTATAGGTTAGGTTATGTTAGGTTATGTTATATTCGGTTAGGTTAGGTTAAGTTAGGTTAGGTTATGTTAGGTTATGTTAGGTTAGTTTAGGTTAGGTTAGTTTAGGTTAGGTAAGGTTAGGTTAGGTTAGGTCGTATCGTTTGTGTCTTCTCGTGTTGTGTCGTATCGTGTCGTATCGTGTCTTTCCGTGCTGTGCTGTGTCGTGTTGTTTGGTATCGTGTCATGTCGTGTCATGTCGTGTCGAGTCATATCAGGTCAGTTTAGGTCAGTTTATTTTAAGTTATGTTGGGTTATGTTGGGTTAGGTTGGGTGTGGTTGGTTTGGGTTGTGTAAGTTTATGTTAGGTTAGGTTGAGTTTGGTTAGGTTAGGTTGGGTTAGCTTAGGTTGGGTGGGGTTGGGTTGGGTTGGGATGGATTGGGTTGTGTTGGGTTGTGTTGTGTTGGGTTGGGATAGTTTGGGTTAAGTTTGGATAGGTTTGGCTAGGTTAGGTTAGGTTAGGTCGTATCGTCTCGTGTCTTGTCGTGTCGTATCGTGTCGTGTCGTATCGTGTCTTTTCGTGCTGTGCCGTGTCGTGTCCTGTTGTTTGCTATCGTGTCATGTCGTGTCGTGTCGGTTCATATCAGGTCAGTTGAGGTCAGTTTCTTTTTAAGTTATGTTAGGTTAGGTTGCGTTAGGTTGGGTGTGGTTGGGTTTGGGTTGGGTGGGGTTGAGTTGGGTTGGGTTTTGTTAGTTTAGGTTAGGTAGAGTTAGGTTAGGTTAGGTTGACTTAATTTAGTTTAGGTTGGGTAAGGTTGGGTTGGGTTAGGTTGGGTTTGGTTGAGTTGGGTTGGGTTGGGATAGGTTGGGTTAGGTTAGGATAGGTTAGGTTAGGTTAGGTCGTATCGTGGCATGTCTTGTGGTGTCGTGTCGTATCGTGTCGTTTCGTGTCGTATCGTGTCTTTTCGTGCTGTGCCGTGTCGTGTCGTTTCGTATCGTGTCATGACGTGTCATGTCGTGTCGGGTCATGTCAGGTCTGTTTAGGTCAGTTTAGGTCATATTAGGTTATTTTGGTTTTGGTTAGGTGGTTTAGGTTAGGTTAGTTTATGTTCGCTTAGGTTACGTTAGTTTAGGTTAGGCTAGGTAAGGTTATGTGTGGTTAGGTTAGGTTAGGAATGGGGTAAGGTAAGGTTAGGTTATGTTAGGTTGGGCTAGGTTAGGTTATGTTAGCTTAGGTTAGGTTAGGATAGGTTAGGTTATGTTAGGTTAGGTTAGGTTAAGTTAGGTTATGTAAGGTTAGGTTAGATTAGATTAAGTTAGGTAAAGTTAGGTTAGGATAGGTTAGGTAAGGTTAAGTATGTTTAGGTTAGGTTAGGTAAGGTTAAGTATGTTTAGGTTAGGTTAGGTAAGGTTAAGTATGTTTAGGTTAGGTTAGGTTAGCTTAGGAGAGGTTAGGTTAGGTTAGGTCGTATCGTGTCGTGTTTGTCGTGTCGTATCTTGTCGTGTCAGGTCGTATCGTGTCTTTTTGTGCTGTGCCGTGTCGTGTTGTTTCGTATTGTATCATGTCGTGTAGGGTCATGTCAGTTGAGTTTAGTTCAGCTTAGGTCAATTTATTTTAGGTTATGTTAGGGTAGGTAAGGTTAGGTTAGTTAATATAAGGTTAGGTTAGGATTGGAAATTTAGGTTAGGTCAGGTTATGTTATGTTTTGTTAGGTTAGGTTAGGTTATGTTATGTTAGGTTAGGTTAGGTTAGCTTAGGTTAAGTTAGGTTACATTAGGTTAGGTTAGATTAGATTAGGTTAGGTTAGGTTTGATTGGTTTAGGTTAGGATAGGTTTTGTCGTATTGTCTCGTGTCTCGTCGTGTCGTGTCGTATCGTGTTATGTCGGGTTGTATCATGTAGTGTCGTGTCTTTTCGTGCTGTGCCGTGTCTTGTCGTGTCGTGTTGTTTAAATCGTATCATGTCGTGTAATGTCGTGTCGGGTCATGTCAGTTCATATTTAGATCAGTTTATTTTAAATTATGTTAGGGTAGTTTGGGTTACGTTGGGTGTGGTTGGGTTGGGTTGTGTTGTGTTTTGTGCTGTGCTGTGGTGTGATGTGGTGTGGTGTGTTAAACTGTGTTGTGTTAGGTGAGGTTCGGTTAGGTTATGTGAGGTTAGATTAGGTTAGTTTTAATTGGTTAGTTTAGGTTAGTTTAGGTTAGGTTAGGTTTGGTTAGATTCGGTTAGGATAGGTTAGATTAGTTTAGGTTAAGTTAATTAATGTTAATTTAGTTTTAAGTTGGGATAGGTTAGGTTATTTTCGGTAAGGTTAGGTTAGGTCGTATCGTGTCGTGTCTTGTCGTGTCGTATCTTGTCGTGTCATGTCGTATCGTGTCTTTTCGTGCTGTGCCATGTCATGTCGTGTTGTTTTGTATCGTGTCATGTCGTGTCGGGTCATGTCACACAAATTTAGGTCATCTTATGTCAATTTACTTTAGGTTATGTTAGGGTAGGTAAGGTTAGGTTAGTTAATATAAGGTTAGGTTAGGATTGGAAATTTAGGTTAGGTCAGGTTAGGTTATGTTTTGTTATGTTAGGTTAGGTTATGTTATGTAAGGTTAGGTTAGATTATCGTAGGTTAGGTTAGGTTACGTTAGGTTAGGTTAGATTAGGTTAGGTTAGGTTTGCTAGGTTTAGGTTAGGATAGGTTAGGTATTATCATGTCGATTTCTTCGTGTTGTCGTGTCGTGTCGTATCGTGTTATGTAGTGTCATATCGTGTCGTGATGTGTCTTTTCGTGCTGTGCCGTGCCTTGTCGTGTCGTGTTGTTTCGTATCGTATCATGCTGTGTAATGTCGTGTCGGGTCATTTAATGTCAATTTAGGTCAGTTTATTTTAAGTTATGTTAGGTTAGGTTGGGTTAGGTTGGGTGTGGTTGTGTTGGGTTGTGTTGTGTTATGTTTTGTGCTGTGCTGTGGTGTGGTGTGTTGTGTTAGGTTTGGTTCGGTTAGGTTATATTAGGTTAGTTTGATTTGGTTAGGTTAGGTTAGTTTAGGTTAGGTTTGGTTAGGTTAGATTCGGTTAGGATAGGTTAGATTAGTTAAGGTTAAGTTCATTTACGTTAATTTAGTTTTTAGTTTGGTTAGGTTAGTTTAGGTAAGGTTAGGTTAGGTCGTATCGTGTCATGTCTTGTCGTATCGTGTCATGTCGTATCGTGTCTTTTTGTGCAGTGCCGTGTCGTGTCGTGTTGTTTCGTGTCGTGTCATGTCGTGTCATGTCGTGTAGGGTCATGTCAATTCAGTTTAGGTCGGTTTAGGTCAGTTAAAGTTAAGTTATGTTAGGTTAGGTTACATTAGGTTAGGTTAAGTTAGGTTAGGTAAGTTAGTATCGTGTCGTGTCTTGTTGTGTCGAGTCGTATCGTGTCGTTTGGTGTCGTGTCGTGCCATGTCGTGTCGGGTATTGTCAGGTTAGTTTAGGTCAGCTTAGGTCATTTTGTTAGGTTACGTTAGGTTATTTAAGGTTAGGTTAGTTAATGTTAGGTAGGTTAGGATAGGAAATATAGGTTACGTCAGGTTAGGTTAGGTTTTGTTTTGTTAGGTTAGGTTATGTTAGTATAGGATTGGTTAGGTTAGTATAGGTTAAGTTAGGCAAGGTTAATTTAGTTTAGGTTAGGTTAATTTAGTTTAGGTTAGGTTAATTTAGGTTAGGTCTTATTGTGTCGTATCTTGTCGTGTCGTGCCGTATCGTGTCGTGTTGTGTCGTATCGTGTCTTTTCGTGCTTTGCCGTGTCGTGTCGTGTTGTTTGGTATCGTGTAATGTCGTGTCATGTCGTGTCGGGTCATATCAGGTCAATTTAGGTCAGTTTATTTTAAGTTATGTTGTGTTAGGTTGGGTAAGGTTGGCTGTGGTTGGGTTAGGTTAAGTTGGGTTAGTTTAGTTTAGGTTAGGTTAGGTTGAGTTAGGTTACGTTGAGTTCGGTTGTGTTGGGTTGGGTTGGGATAGGTTAAGTTAGGTTAATTTAGGTTATGTTAGGTTAGGTTAGATTTGGTAAGGTTAAGTTAGGTTAGGTTGGGTGATGTTAGTTTAGGTTATGTTCGGTTAGGTTAGGTAGTTTAGGTAATGTTAGGTTACGTTAGGATAGGTTATGTTAGGTTTATTTAGGTTATGATAGGTTAGGTTAGGTTAGGGAGTATCGTGTCGTGTCATGTCGTGTCGTGTCATACCATGTCGTGTCGTATCGTGTCTTTTCGTGCTGTGCCGTGTTGTGTCGTGTTGTTTCGTATCGTGTCATGTCGTGTCGGGTCATGTCAGGTCTGTTTAGGTCAGATTAGGTCTTTTTAGGTTATTTTGGTTTAGGTTAGGTTGTTTAGGTTAGGTTAGTTTAGGTTAGGTTAGTTTAGGTTAGGTTATGTTAGGTTAGGTTCGGTTAGGTAAGGTTATGTGAGGTTAGGTTAGGTTAGGTTTGGGGTAAGGTAAGGTTATGTTAGCTTAGGTTAGGTTAGTATAGGTTAGGTTATGTTAGGTTAGGTTAGGTTAGGTTATGTTAGGTTAGGTTAGATTAGGTTAAGTTACGTACGGTTAGGTAAATTTAGGTTAGGTTAGTTTAAGTATGTTTATGTTAGGGTATGTTAGGTTAGGTTAGGTAAGGTTAAGAATGTTTAGGTTAGGTTTTGTTAGGTCGTATCGTGTCGTTTCTTGTCGTGTCTTATCTTGTCGTGTCGTATCTTGTCGTGTCGTATCTTGTCGTGTCATGTCGTATCGTGACTTTTCGTGCTGTGCCGTGTCATGTCGTGTTGTCTTGTATCGTGTCATGTCGTGTCGGGTCATGTCAGGACAGTTCAGGTCAGCTTAGGTCAATTTACATTAGGTTATGTTAGGGTAGGTACGGTTAGGTTACTTAATATATGGTTAGGTTAGGATTGGAAATTTATGTTAGGTCAGGTTAGGATATGTTTTGTTATGTTAGGTTAGGTTATGTTAGGTTAGGTTATGTTAGGTAAGGTTATGTTAGGTAAGGTTAGGTTAGCTTCGGTTAGATTAGGTTAGGTTATATTAGGTTATGTTAATTTAGGTTAATTTAGGTTAATTAAGGTTAGGTTAGGTTATGTTAGGTTAGGTTAGGTTAGTTTAGGATAGGTTAGGTTAGGTTAGGATACGATACGATACAATACGAAACTATACGATATGAAACTATACGATACGTTACTATACGAAACGATACGATACGAAACGATACTAAACGTACGATATGGTACGATAGGTTAGGTTAGGTTAGGTTAGGTTAGGTTAGGTTTGGTTTGGTTTGGTTTTGTTTGGTTTGGATTGGTTTGGTTAGATTAGGTTAGGTTACGTTAGGTTAGCTTAGGTTAATTTAGGTTAATTTAGGTTAATTAAGGTTATGTTAGGTTAGGTTAGGATAGGTTAGGTTAGGTTACGTTACGATACGATACAATTCGAAACGATACGATACGAAACGATACGATACGAAACGATACGATACGATAGGTAAGGTTAGGATAGGTTAGGTTAGGTTATATTAGGTTAGGTTAGGTTAGGTTAATTTAGGATAATTTAGGTTAATTGAGGTTAGGTTAGGTTATGTTACGATACGATACGAATCGAAACGATACGAAACGATAAGATACGATTGGTTAGGTTAGGTTAGTTTAGTGTATGTTAGGTTAGGTTAATTTAGGTTAATTTTGTTTATGTTAGGTTTGGTTAGGTTAGGTTAGGTTACGATAAGATACGATACGAAACGAAACGATACGGTACGATACGATACGATACCATAGGTTAGGTTAGGTTAGGTTAATTTAGGTTAGGGTAGGTTAGATTAGGTTAGGTTAATTTAGATTAGGTTAGGTTAGGTTAATTTAGGTTAATTTAGGTTAGGTTAGGTTAGGATAAGATACGATACGAAACGATACGAAACGATAAAATACGATATGATACGATACGATACGATAGGTTCGGTTAGGTAAGGTAAGGTAAGGTTAGGTTAGGTTAGGTTAGGTTAGGATAGGTTATATTAGGTTAGGTTAGGTTAATTTAGGTTATTTTAGGTTAATTATGTTAGGTTAGGTTAATTTATGTTAATTTAAGTTAGGTTAGGTTATGATAGTTTAGGTTAGGTTAGGTTAGGTTAGGATAGGTTTGGATAGGTTAGTTTAGGTAAGGTTAGGTTTCGATACGATATGATACGATACGAATCGATACGATACGATACGAAACGATACGATACGATACGATACGAAACGATACGATACGAAAGGTTAGGTTAGGATAGGTTAGGTTAGGTTAGGTTAGGTAAGGTTAGGTTAGGTTAGGTTAATTTAGGTTAGGTTAGGACGAAACGATACGATACAATACGATACGATACGATAGGTTAGGTTAGGTTAATTTCTGTTAGGTTATGTTAGGTTAGGTTAGGTTAATTTAGGTTAATTTAGGTTAGGTTAGGTTAGGATAGGTTAGGTTATGTTATGTTAGGTTAGGTTAGGTTAGGTCAGGTTAGGTTAGGTTACGATACGATACGATAGGTTAGGTGAGGTTAGGTTAGGTTAATTTAGGTTATTTAGGTTAATTTTGGTTAATTTAGGTTAGGATAGGTTAGGTTAGGTTAGGTTAGGTTAATTTAGGTTAATTTAGGTTAGTTTAGGTTAGGTTAGGTTAGGTTAGGTTATGTTAGGTTAGGTTACGTTAGGTTAAGTTACGATACGATACAATACAATACGAAACGATACGATACGAAACGATACGATACGAAACGATATGAATCGATACGATACTATACGATACGATACGACTGGTTAGGTTAGGTTAGGTTACGATACAATACGAAACGAAACGATACGAAACGATACGATACGAAACGATACGATACGATACGTTATGTTAGGTTAGGTTAGGTTAGGTTACGTTACGATCCGATACGATACGATACGAAACGATATGTAACGATACGAAACGATACGATACCATACGATATGATACGAAACGTTAGGTTAGTTTAGGTTAGGTTAGTTTAGGTCAATTTAGGTTAATTTAGGGTCGGTTAGGTTACGATACGATACGATACGATAGGAAACGAAACGAAACGATAAGATATACGATACGATACGATAGGTTAGGTTAGGTTAGTTTAGGTTAGGTAAGGTTAGGTTAGGTTAGGTTATGTTATGTTATATTATGTTATCTTAGGTTAGGTTAGGTTAGGTTAAGTTATTTTAGGTTAGGTTAATTTAGATTAGGTTAGGTTATGTTAGGTTAGGTTAGGTTAGGTTAATTTAGGTTAATTTAGGTTAGGTTAGGTTAGGTTAGGTTGCGATACGATACGGTACGAAACGAAAAGATACGAAACGATACGATACGAAACGATACGATAGGTTAGGTTAGGTTAGGTTAGGTAAGATTAATTTATGTTAATTTAGATTAATTTAGGTTAGGTTAGGTTAGGTTTGGTCAATTTAGGTTAATTTATGATAGGTTAGGTTAGGTTAGATTAGGATAGGTTAGGATAGGTTAGGTTAGGTTATGATACGATACGATACAATACGAAACGATACGATACGAAACGATACGATACGAAACGATACGATACGATAAGTCATGTTAGGATAGGTTAGTTTAGGTTAGTTAGGTTAGGTTAAGATAGGTTAATTTAGGTTAGGTTAGGTAATTTAGGTTAATTTAGGTTAGGTAAGGTTAGGTTAGGTTAGGTTATGTTAGTTTAGGTTAGGTTACGATAAGATACGATACGATACGAAACGATACGAAACGATACGATACGATAGGTTATATTAGGTTATGTTAGGTTAGGATAATTTAGGTTAATTAAGGTTAGGTTAGGTTACGATTCGATACGATATGGTACGATACGATACGATACGAAACGATACGAAACGAAACGATATGATACGATACGATACAATAGGTTAGGTTAGGTTAGGTTAATTTAGGTTAATTTAGGTTAGGTTAGGTTAGGTTAGGTTAGGAAAGGTTGGGTTAGGTTAGGTTACGATACGATACGAAACGATACGATAGGTTACAATACGATACGATACAAAACGATACGAAACGATTCGATACGATACGATACGTTAGGTTAGGTTAGGTTAGGTTAGGTTAGGTTAGGTTAGGTTAGGTTAGGTTAGGATTGGTTAGGTTAGGATAGGTTAGATGAGTTTTGGTTAAGTTCATTTACGTTAATTTAGTTTTTAGTTTGGTTAGGTTAGTTTAGGTAATGTTAGGTTAGGTCGTATCGTGTCATGTCTTGTCGTGTCGTGTCATGTATCGTGTCTTTTTTAGTGCTGTGCCGTGTCGTGTCGTGTTGTTTCGTGTCGTATCATGTCGTGTCATGTCGTGTAGGGTCATGTCAGGTCAGTTTAGGTCGGTTTAGGTTAGTTAATGTTAAGTTATGTTAGGTTAGGTTGTGTTAGGTTGGGTGTGGTTGGGTTGGGTTGTGTTAGGTTAGGTTAGGTTACATTAGGTTAGGTTAAGTTAGGTTAGGTAAGTTAGTATCGTGTCGTGTCTTGTCGTGTAGAGTCGTATCGTGTCGTTTGGTGTCGTGTCGTGCCATGTCGTGTCGGGTAATGTCAGGTCAGTTTAGGTCAGCTTAGGTCATTTTGTTAGGTAACGTTAGGTTATTTAAGGTTAGGTTAGT
>PNEQ01053359.1:0-13189 GCA_003012365.1 Medauroidea extradentata
TTCCCGCATGTGAACGTCTGGCACAATTCCCGCATGTGAACGTCTGGCACAATTCCCGCATGTGAACGTCTGGCACAATTCCCGCATGTGAACGTCTGGCACAATTCCCGCATGTGAACGTCTGGCACAATTCCCGGATGTGAACGTCTGGCACAATTCCCGCATGTGAACGTCTGGCTCAACCCCGCCGAGAATCGAGTCCAGATCGCCTTGCTGGGAGGCAATTGGTCTAACTACTGCACCAACCCCGGTTCCTTTACATATTTTGTGTATCGTGTGTTTTATTAAATGTCATTTAACCTCCATTTACTTACTTAAGAGGGCGTGGTACATAATTCAACGCTAAAAGCATTCATCTGTAACTGTAGGTTTCTTGAAGCCAATTTGCGCAAATTACACAATAGCAATCCTAGACAATAGTTTTAGCCAACGTTTTAAACGAAATTGTTTCCAATGATACGAACTTCTGAGGTACAATCTCTGACGCCGGAACCTCGTGCATTTAACTGCGGCGCAAGTGATCGCGCGTAACGAATTAGTAAATATGGATAAATAATTACTCAGAAAGTTGGAAAATACCATTATCTAGGATTGTATTTGAGTACTTTATCCATATTGGCTTCGAAAAAAGCGTAGATATCAATTGATGTTTTTAGCGTTTATTTATCTACCACACACTCTTAAGGAAATGTTGTCACCACTAATGTCAAAAGGTTGGACAATATTGGCTAAAATAATGCATAACTTGTTATGCCTGCAAGCAAGTTACATGTGCGTCATTATAATTTCACAAATTAAAATACAATGCTGGGTGTATTCTTTGTACAACAGGAAGTATAACTTATTACTGAGCTGCAGACTTGTTTTTGTAATGAATATGTTGTAAACAGTTTCTGGTCGCTGACTTCACGGCTACGACCTCTATTGTTCGCACAGGCGGGAGAATATAGCCCCGTGCTCTCCCGTGCGTGCCAATAAAGTTACGTCATAGTCGTTCTCACGCCGTCCTCATTTATGTTTCTCTTGCGTCGTTTCCTGTGGAAAAATAGCTTATTTAACATCTTGAGAACTTCTAGCATTTCACACAGACCTTCAATCCAAGTATGAGCAAGCATTGTAATCTAAACTGATATTCAGCATGCTATAAATCATGGTTGCTTTTTAAATATGTTTTTCGCAGTTAATTTTATATGTATTCTATTTTCCGGAGCCAGTGAAGAAACTTGGAGAATTATTTAATAGCTTTATATTTATATCTGCATACGAAACTGTACTTCATTACTTCTGTTCTCGCAGTAGATTTACGTAATTTATTCCGTAAAACGTATTTTAAAAATTACTTCGTCTTATGTCGGCATAGAGGAAAAAGCATTTGAAAATATTATGCAGAATTTATTTGGCGATGGAGTGAATCTAACGTTTATATACTTTCTCATAAGAATATAACGTACATATTCACTGCATTGTGTTTGAAAGTATATCTATGTCCTTCAAATAATGTTGATAAAGACCATTCTTGGTAGTTTTTTTTCACATTGGTGAAGAGAACTCAAATTATTTTTTACATAATGCTTTAAAAATTTTGAGACTGTGTCCAAGCATAAACATTTGTAAAATAATGCAAGGTTCGCCTGCGAAAAAAAAGGCATCTGCGAAAAAAAACTGTGAGGCCTAGTGATAGGGAAAACTGAGGATGTAAACCAGTACATATTAATGTCAACACAATGTAATGCTAATTTTATATCGGTATTAAGTTACTTTAAAAAGTAACTAAACCATTACAACGTTTTCACAAAATCTTTTGGTAAATAACTGTTTGTAGTAACACATGGTAAATGCCATATCCTTTGATACATCACGGGTTTGTTAAACATTATTTTATATTGAAATTTGTGCAAACTCAAAATAATTTCAATTTTGATTTGGTTGTTTAATCACATAATGCCTTTTTGTTTGTTCTTATTTGTAAGATGCATTGTTCAATGTATAAACAAATAAAATAGAGTATTTTGTATAAACATAACATTTGTGTTGTACTCTCAGGCTTATTTGACTGTTTCTGTTTTGTAAAGATCTTCTTACTATGAATGAAATCAGCGGATGTGTGTATAAAATGGTTTTTAACGCTAAAATTCAACAACTAAAAGGTAACGGTTGGAAGTATCTTTGTCCATTTACAGTAAATGTGACATGTAATTGTGCTTAATATTACTCTCACAACTATTTAAAATCGTGCGTTACGAAACTTTTATCGGTTGTGTAGAAACTGAACAAAATTCTGTGCATATTCTGCAGATTCTTTCTAAAGAAGCTCCATAGTACGCAAAATTCAGCAACGGTATATTGTATTCTTTTAATTTCCTTCCATTGTAAAATTTTCTAAGTTTGCATGAATTATGATATAACAACACTGCCAGTTTTATTAATGATTAGGAAGACGAGATCAGAGTGAACTATTTACAGAGCACTTTCTTAAACTTCAGAAGAACATGGCTCATGGATCTGAGATGGTGGCAACCAGCATGTTTGACTACGTCAAATTACTCAAGTCCGATCGCGAAATTTTATAAACGTGTAATATAATTATAGAGTTCCAATTTTATACCTGAAGTCATACAGGAAACAAAATGTTCAGAAAACAACTCAAAATACTAACACAGTGGTTTCTTTTTTTTATCAAGGCTTCCACGGCGAAGCAAACATTTATCTTATAGAGTTTTTCAGTGTTGAGAGTAGACTGTGTTTCATTAACGTAATAATTTTACCAGTGTTTGCAAGAGGATTTGATTTTCTATGTTTATTAACACTGAATTCATACAAACAGTACCTTCTGACAACACCTAAATAACAATTAAGGGCCAGTTTCACCAACGAAGCTTAACTTTGCCGCAAAGCGAGATTAACAAAACTCGATGAAGAACTAAACCTGAGTTTAAGTTAGAGGTGCGTTCCACCAACAACACAGCGAGTTTAAGTTACCAGATATTAGTTAAACTTGGCTGCACGATGGGTTGTGTGAGCTGAGTTGCCTTAATTGTGTCGGAAATACCCGAACACTTGTCGGAAATTGCCGAATGTGTGTTTGTGAATGATTTCATGTGGAAACTTTGTTACAACTTCTTGAGGGGAAGGAGGGAGTGTTTGCATCATACTATCTAGAGGGGGGGGGGATACAGCTAGGGGGATAGGTACCCGTGGGTAACTTTGGAGCAAAGCAGGAAAGAAATACCAGGAGAAGATAATCCAGCAAATATAACTTACATTATTTTATTGCTGGAATGCAAATGTTTATCTACACACAGTTGTTTAATTATTTTCTCGTCTGGATATTTTTTGCTAACATTAAAGTACCAGACGTTAAACAGAACCTCATACACTGTAAAAAAAAGTTTGTACTTTTACAAAGAAAACCTTTGGAAACCCAGTTGCCAAAGTAATTCTTTGTAAAACTACAATAGTTGCCCTTGTAATAAAATACGAAGTGTGCATATGTTTGTAAAATTACAAGGAATAACCTTGTAGTTGTACTTTCAATAAGCGAAAAAAAAAACTTGAAATGGTCACTGCACTTCATAAATAACACTGAACTTATTTATCAAATAACTTTTGAATAAAAGACGCTTACATGCAATTATTTTGAGAATTAGAAATATTTGAAGGTGGTAAGCGTCGAACCACTCCTCCTACTCGCAGAACCTACGCATCTTACCTCTAGACCAGAGTGACTTCTATACTGTTAGTGTATGTATCAATAAAAGTGAATGGACCGATTGTTTTGACAAGCGGAAATGTATTTGGAAGTCTGTATCATCATTCTCATTATAATAATGATGTCTTTCTCTAATCCGACGAGGCAGATACACAGGAATAATGTCTTCATCGTGTGTATTGTCTTCAAATACCAAATTATACAGAGCTCGCGCCATTTTATTATGAACTTAAGCGAGATTAGTGACGTTACCCGGAAAAATCGAGCAGTTAAATTTAATCTCGCTTAAGACGAGAAAATCGAGTTTAACTGCTTGGTGAAACCCAAAACATGTATAATCGAGATTAAGTACCGAGTAATCTAGATTAAATCGCTTAAACTTGGTTGGTGAAACCGGACCTAAATAAATAAAGCTAACTATGTCGTGGTTTTTCACATGTGTTATATTTTTTGTGAATTTGTTTTGACACTATGGTAACGAATGATACGAGGATTCAGGTTCTCTATTTTTTAAGATGAAGGTTATCTGTGTGGTTTCATAGACACAAGTTGTGCCGTAGAACAATGAAGAGTTAAGGTTCACTACTACTAATATTAGTATTTGTTATTCTGTTGGCAGTAGGGTATGTCAAGTGTGAGTGTAGAGGAGTTCAGACTGTCAGACACATGCTTCAGTGTAGACTATACGTCTTGCCACCAGCACAGAGGATGACCTACATCGGGCGCCTGACAATGCAGTGGAATTTTCTCAAGTTTGGTCAACAATTATATTAATGCTTGTAAATGTTTCTAGCTGTGTAAATATGCATGTTTGTTACTGTCTCGATAATAATAATTAAGTGTTCCATTGAAATTATGTTCTTATTTGATTAACAAATAACTTTATGATTTGTGCTTTGGACAATTATAATACGGCAGAAGGACAAAACATTATTTTTAAATATCTTTGATGCAGATGCAGCATCAAATGTGAATAAAAATACGTCATATTACTCGCAAATAAACCTATTTTCAGCGTAAGGCTACGTGGTGCAAGGTGGCTGCGATGTGGCGGGGCAGACAAGATCACCGAGGTTGTAGCTTGTTCTGTATGTGTCGTCAGCCACTCAGTCTTGCTCTGGTGTGTCTCATGTCTGTCTGCATGCGTCATCGCCGACCTCAGTCTGTTAGCTGCGAGCTACACCTGTTTATCTATGCAGCCTGCGCTATCCTCGCTGGAGTGACAAATACCTGGCGAAGAACAGCGGAATGTTAACTAATGCTACTTTGCGGGAGGTTTGTTCGCAGTTTCATATTCGCATGCACAGACACACACACACACACAGACACACACACACACACACACACACACACACACACACACACTGGAAAGTAAAGTATTGTCTTGTGTGCCATTACCTGTGTAACTTACCTCTTGGGTCAGTGGTTGAAGTTCCTGGCCACTGGGCCGAATGTCCCGGGTTCAGTTCCTCGCTGAGGAGTCAAAGGTACATTCACCTCTCAGGGTTCAGTACTGAGTGTAGTATAGTCCCCTCGTATACGTACAGTGGAAGATAATGACGAGCCACTGCAGTTTCATCCTCGCCTAGTATCGCCTCAGATGTTTCCCGGGAGGTCCAAACCAGCCCCGGACTGAAAACTCATTATAAGTTATATTGAGAAAAGTCCTCGCCTGGCTCGTGAACGGTGATGTAATTTTCGTATGTTTTTGTGCAATATTGTCAACATAGAATATTATATGGTCACAGTTTAAAATCTGACAGGAACAATACTGCTAGTACAATACTGTGTGACCATTTAGTTCGCGCATTGACGTCTCTACCATTGTTGCTCATATAGCTCCCAGTTTTCCTGGCTACAATTAGTAAAAGCACGAGGCGAAGATTTTCTTAAAATAGGAACAGCAGTCATGTTTATTGAACGTTAACTTTTGGGGGTTGTTCATGCAGCTGATAGGCTCTTTACACGCCGCTCTGTCCCCTCAAGCTTCGTTGAACTTAGGAATATATATATATATATATATATATATATATATATATATATATATATATATATATATATGCGCACACACGCACACATATTTGTATAATACATACAATGTTATATTAACCAAAAAGGCACTATAATTACTACCGAAAATTATGTTTTAATATTGCGGTCATGCAAAGTTACCACATTAAGTTTAACAGTGGTTTTCACGCCGAACAAAACTCTCCTAGTTGATATATTCTACACTATGTTTGTGGTAGGTGTGACACTGAAGTACCAGCATACAGTTACCAGAGTGCTGTGTATGTTGCAACAGTGTGGGATACAGTCAGCTGGTCTGTACGGCTTGTCGTTTGTAGCTAGATGTAGCTAACTCGCACACTTCCTTCAGCGTTAAGTTCGGAAACGTTTGTGACTTAGCTCCAGACATGTTTATTCTAGGTCAGTTGCAATACGACATCTTTATTACACTTGTTTCAGGAAAATTGTTTTATTAACAGGACGTTTCGCGAAGGGTTACCGTCACTCACATGGCTTATTACTTACGTCACTTGAGCACAAAATATCATACGTATGTGGCTCCCTGCTTAAATGAACATCGGTAATTTTACCGCTTCGTTTTGTTTACAGACGAGATACATTTTACTCGGGATAGTTTGAAACATTTGTATAATTTCTGTGAGGCTTGACTAGTGAGTGTGGTTTATCTGCAGTTGTGTTTCTTATCTGTAAACACTACCGTCTGATTATGCACCACAGAATTTTTTTCTGAAAGAGTTAGGGTCTATTATATTGTTCTTCCTGTTTCAAATATTTCGAAATACTCTTCGTAGATTAGGATCAAGGGCCTATATGTGCATGACATTGTTTCCTGCAAATGTTGCTAAGGTGAGGTAAGTGGCCTTCGCATTTCAACAAAGAATTTTTTTGTTACTAACATAACTTTTTCATAGAAATAAGATTACAAATCTGTAATAATTTGAAGCAAACACGAAAAATGTTCTTTTTTGAATAAACGTTCATAGACTTTGTATTTTAAGAACTTTATTGTCTTTGTTAGCAATGCCGTATCCAGCAGTCTCTTCAGCTAGATTAATAAGAGGTCATCAAAATAAGTCTTGATAATGTGGACAGTTGACATTGTTGTAAGAATGACAATGTCGTTACTGTCACTAACCACAATATTGTATTTTTAATTTATTTCGTTATAACCAAAAATACTTAAATTACAGACAACGTGATTGTAACATCCTAAAGAAATGTATATTTATATTTAGTGCTAGGTATACCTACTTTAATGAATTTATATCATTGACCCAATAAGTTCTTCGTAAAAAGGTCTCATGACATGCAATATAAAACTTGTTTTTTAAATATATTGTCTTATACAATATTTGATATTTTTCACACATTTCATGTATAGAAAAATTTACTTAGCATATCCGTTGCTTGTGATAATGTACCAGCATAATTTATAAGCTTACCTTCCTCAGCGCGGGTTAAAATAAAAACCTTGTATTTAAAAATGTTCACATACATCAGTAAATATTGAATAGAAATATATTCATTTATTCTTATGTTATCTTCTTACTTGGAAGACCTACAACATAGACTAGTTCAATAAATGTTGGATGGTTAAGTATATACATATTAGATTTTCTTTCTATTGGTGTTATAGTTCTTGACATAACTTACATGTATTGAATTATGTATTCATACTTGGCACTAGGGTTGAACAGAGTCTGAAGGAACTTTGGAAAATGGTCTTCAGATATTTCATGTGATCAAAATAAGTTGGAAGAGCAACAGTTTTTTTTAATTAATACAGTATGAGCAAAACACATACAACTGGAGTCGCTGAATTAGATACCATGCACGAGATTAAATTAAGTTAATGGTTCATTTAAATTTCTCGTAGATAAAGAAATGTTTAAAACTCGCCACTGCCTAACTGTTATCATTTGATGAAATTCTGAAACAAGTTCCTTAGATATCTCGTATTTTCACAGTATGCTCTAACAGCCTTCATTTTAAAACTATGAACACATTATGGAAAAAAAATAAACTGTCAAGTGCTTATAGCAAGTGTTTTGTGTACAAATTTCAATGAAATTCTGAAAAAGGATTCTTTCGATAATTCGTGTCTTCGAATAGTTGTTCAGATAACCGCCATTATGAAAATATGATCACGAAATTGTATGTTCTATAATATGTGTACTAAGTTTGATGAAATTCGGAAAAATGTTTGCTCATATATTTCACATCATGCTAAAAATATAGAAATGGCCATCTTGTTGAAAATGTTACAACACAATGAACGAAATACACAAAAGTTAAGTCAGCTTTGTGTGTAGTGTATGTGTGACACGTTTAATTAAAATCGGGAAAATATTTTCTCAGGCACGACATATTGTACGGAATGGCCGCAATTCCGAATACATGAACACAGGATAGGCGAAATATACAGACGTCAAGTCAACTTCGTATGCAGTACATGTGCACTAAGTAAATTTAATTCGGAGTAGTATTTCCTCTAATATCATAGATTATGATGAACTAGTAAAAATTGCCGTTATTTTTTTAATTTATGCACGGCATTAACTAAATGCATAAAAGTCAACTTACCAGGTATTGTATGAGTACTGTTTTTTATGAAATTCTAAAATACATTTAGTTTGATTGAAAAATTTTAAAAGGGTAGCAATTTTGAAATTGTGAAAATGGCGTAAGAAAATAAATAAAAGACAAGACAGGTTACTAAGTGTGTACCTTGTTTGATTAAATTCAGTCCATGGGTTGAAAAGTTATTAGTGGAGACATACATACAGACTTTATATACATACGTAGACAGACTGCGTGATCTCATAAGCTAGAGAGAAGTAGGCAAAACATTACAAATTTAAGTTCAATATTCAGTCATTTAGCATATGTGTATTGGAGGTAGGTCGACTGTTTGGAACAAGCCGGATACTTATGTCTGCACAAACGACGCTAGAGAACGTCTTCCGGTAGCTTCTGACCCACTGCCATTCTGAACTATAATTCAGTCGTCAGCGTCGTTGAATTCGCGTGACTATTATAACACATTAAGATCATCAAATTAAATTTTCTACTTCTGATTTAACTTCAATAACAGTTCAGAAGTTCGCTATCAGACGTAATGCGGACCGCGTTGGTCTTGTTTGGCGTCATTTATTGATGGCCCGGGTTCTCGACCTACTGCCAACTAATAGATCTGTATTCGTTATATTTCTACATTGAGCCTCGTGCTACTTGCGTCTTTTCTAGGTCGTATGTAATCCCTGCCCGTTGATACGCATGATCCTGCCTACGTATGTTGTCTTCCATGACAATTCACACATGTAGTGTGGTGATATCATATATTATTTTCTTGGAATTTGCAGAGAAATAATAACAACGTTCTAAAAATGGTTTTGCTAATTAAATGTGACGTTACAAGTCGTCCTGAAAAGAAAGGTTGAAGCTTTTTATTGAAAAGAAAGCAGTTACGAATCACTTTTTTTTTGGATATGTCGATTTCATGCAAAAAAAATTGTACTGAAGCAAATATTGTTATTTTTCTTGTTAACTTTCTTAAACATTTATTTATAAATATGTTATTGAATATTTTACAAATTGTATTCGTGGAGTGTGGTACAAATGTATAGTTCAGGTTGTCTTAAAGTACTTGTCTAGTTACATTCGTCAGCCACGACATTATACTGCTTGCAAACTAACACTTCTCACATACAAGGTATTCGAAGACACAGTTAAGCTCACCTGTGACTGCTGCAGTGACGTTTCATTCCTACGATCATTCAAAATACGACACTTGTATTCGACAGTTACCACTCTTGAAACTTACCGTACAGTCACAATAATAACATCGTAGGGTGAGGATAGCACCTACTGAGCTAGTGACATTATTATCTGGGGCTACCGTCGCTGACTTGTGACAAGACACGAGACCCTGCAGTGGAGCAGCACCGGAGTGAACGGGCGAAGAAAGCCGGAGCTCCCCGAGAAAACCCGCCGACCAGCGACATCTTTCTGCGTGGTTCCACGTGAGAAAATGCGGGGGTCACCCGGCGGGGCTCGAGCCCGTATCGCCTTGGTGGGAGGCGAGTGTTCTAACCGCTCGACCATCGCAGCCTCCCAAGTCGCTATGCAGTGTACTCATAAATACAATACTAACAAGGATATATATACACATATATATACACATACACAAGACAGTGAGTAAAATTCAAAAACTATTTTCGTAGCAGAAGATTTGAAGAAACTGAAAATAAGGCACCCTGAACAGTGAGGACAGTAGGAAATAAAACAGGAAAACAGTCGAAGAATTAAGAGGTTTCGGGAAGAGAAAAAGAAGTAGGCAAGAAGAAAGAAATGAATAATCAAACATTTAAGTTTGAAAACTGTTCTTGAAGAGCAGAGATTACTAATAATAATATTTAATAGGGTAATTGTAGTGAAAAACCATTTAGGAAATGAAATTCAGGTTACCTAACATTCATAAATTGTGCAGGGGTTTTGAAATGTAATAGCTTTTAATTATAACGAAAATGAACTTCAATTTGTTCAGATTCATTATAAGCGTTAAAAGGAAATATTTATTCTTCATTTGTATCAATTATTTTTTAAAATGACAATATATTTTTTCCTTCTATAAGGAAGTACTTTAAAATGATGAGCAGTTGGTTGTACACGTCAAAATAAACTGCGCTTATTGACATTTCTCTGTTAGTGAAAATTGTCTAAAGCTGTAGGTGATGAAAGAGGGGATAAAAACCGCCCATATGTTTGTGAAACTTGGAAGAGGGGCGGGAAGGAATACACTTGGCAAGTACGCAGGCGTGTGCTATGACTCATCAATGTGAGAATTGAAGGAACGAGGAGTTAATTGAAGTGTCAAATATTGTATGTGTAGGCGGCGAGGTTCCGTGCTGTGATGTGTCACAGCGGTTCAATGCCCCTCGCTGACATGCAAGTGTTACTTACTAGTCAAGCTAATGCCAGGATTAGCGAGAATATGTACATAAATGTACACTTAGTACACAGTACACACAGATCGTTCCAGAATCCAGTACAGACACTGCACTGGGCTGTTCACAATCAGAGTATGTTTGACAAATTCTTGTCGCAAGAACACACAATTACTTTAGTTCAGATGGGTAACAGCCCCTACACAAGAGGAAGTATATGACAATACTCGTGCTTGCATCATGTCCAGCTTCACACAGTTGACTATGACTATGATTTTCCTACCCGGGGCTGGGTTGAACATCAGAACACCTAAGACCCGACTAGGCGAGAATGAAACTGCGGAGGTTCATCGTTGTCTTCTACAGTATGTATGTGAAGGGACAAAACAACACGTAGTACTGAACCCGGGTAGGTGACTGTACACTTTCCTGCCCTGTCCAGGCATTGAACCGTTCAAGAAATATAAACACTTACCCATGCGGTACAACTAATTGACTACAGTGTACACTAATTCTAAGTGACATGCCGTCCGTTCATATGTTATTTGATAGAACCTGTTATTTATGTCTTACTTTAGATGTCGTTTTACACTTTTCGTACAGGTTTCCGGTCATATGTATCTAAGGTATTTTTGGAATTTTTTTGGTTGATATCAACCTAGTAGAGTTTCTGTAGATAGTTCAGGAACGACCTGTATACGTAAACTCTGTCGGTGAAAATTGCAGTTGGTACTGATTTCTAGTATACTGCATGTAACTTCGGACGTTCAGGCTAACAGTGCCGAGTATTCACGATGTATTCTTCGTCGCTGAGATCCGATCATGGTCAGGTAAGAGGGTAGGGCTCTATAAAGACTAGGTATAATCGTCCGCCATTTTGTGTCTTATGCAGCTACCGCTAGCGAAGTCATGCTCGCGCGCCCGAAAAATCACAGAAACCTAACTCATCACCAATCGAAAACTATTCGGTCAATCGACTTAAAAAAAATTACAGAGTATAATTGAACCATCTTGTCAATGACGCTATTCATTAATTTTCTTTATGACAGTTATTTACTATATAAAAAAAAGTTTAACTATGGCATGAAAATTTTTGACCGGGAAATGCAGGGTAAAATATAGTAAGCGAGAAACTTTTTTGTTTTACGAGATAGATGGGGGTGTTAGTGGAAGAAACTAAAAGGATAGTATAAAATTAACATTTATGCCCCTTTTGACAAGTTCCGCGAATCGCTGTTGTTTTGGCGGCATGTTGAAGACAGAATATCTCTGGCGCGCGGCGCCGCGCCGTCTAGCTCAACGACCTGACTACAAATTATTCCTTGGTTTGTCCTCATAGTATTTAAGACATTAATTTAATCTCTACATTTTGTATTTATTATAACGTATTCAACTTTCAATAACTGACTATAGGGTTATGTACAAACGTATACATTATCGAACATTAACAAATTTACAAAATCAAATATTGCATAGAAAATTAATGCAACATCCTTAATTTCACTAAAGATAGAGTTTGAAATCTACAATTTTTTAAAATAAATTTAAGAATTTTGACTCTCCCACAAAATAGTTGTAGGCCTACATACAACTGGAAATATATGTTTTTTTATTAAAGGCACATTTTAAACAATTGATAATAATTCATTAAAGCTAATTCATCTTATGTCTATGTTACGGTTTTTAAAGTTATCATAACAAATTGAAACACAAATATAATATTTTTAACTTTGTACTATTTGTTATGTAAGTATTCATACTAATATTATCGAGGCTGCAGTAGTAATAGAGGCAGTATCACATTTAAAAGTACAGCTTTCATTCAATTGATTTAACATTCTAAAAATTTTCAGTTGGTTACAAATAAAAGAATGTACATTTTTAAAGAAAGTAATTCAAGAAAATTGGCCGCATTACAAATTATTGGTATGTAATAGCAAATACGTTTGTATTTTGCGTTACTAATGCAAAATTCATTATTACTAATCGGACAGATCGTCTCGTCAGGGTAAGCAAGTCAAGCAGTGCTTGCCCAGGCAGCTTCCTGACAATTCTCTGATTATAATAAATATTTACTTGTAACCTTGTCTCTACTAGAAGCTAACTATGACTCGTGCAGATAGATGTATCTTTTACGAATTCCGCTCGGATTACAACACTGCCAATTGGAAGATACGAACTAGTAAACAAGCAAAGCAAGCTGTTGAAAAGCGCTTCCAATATCGCTTCTAGTGTGTAGAGTTGCCGCGATAGTATTCGGGAAAATGAAAGGGTTGGAGGGGTGGCCGGGCAGAAGGAACACGGGAGGGGATTGGCTACATAACGCTGTGTTAGAAGCTACGATTGCAGTGCTTTCTAGCCGAAGTGTTCCGAATATAGCCGAACCTAGCAGAAATGCCTCTTTAGTGGTTTTGTTACCAGTTACTGCGATTTCAGATAATCTACTACCGGTCAAGTTTTGTAACTTATAAGTTGATTAAACAGGGAGGCGAAGACAGTTTAA
>PNEQ01053360.1:0-13189 GCA_003012365.1 Medauroidea extradentata
TAATTAATTTCCCGCAAAACGCTACGGAAGTCGGAGCCTAGAGACACTTTGCAGAAAAAAATGCAATTTTAAAATTTTCTGTTAATTTGGCGGGGAGGGGGGGCAAAAATAAGCCGCTATCGAATTTACGAAGGTAGCGATTTTACGAATGCGATGAGAGGAACCGTGAGTATTCGTAAAATCGGGGGTCTAGTGTATTTTTCTTTGGAACATGCGCCATGCATGAACTTAATACATTACATAAGAAAGGTGTGACTTTTCTGCAGAAGTTCTTTTTTAAGTTTCTTCTTACTTCAGGAGTTAACGAAGGTGGTGTGAATGTTCTGTGTAAAATATGTTCTGAAATTAGAAGAAAAATAGTATAGGTGTTTCAGGTTATTGGTATTGGTGTTTTAATTTTTAGTTATAACAGGAAAAAGAGCTAGGCAATTACATTAATTATTATTTCAACAAAAGATTCACAGCACAAGTACTTACAGGATGGTACTTGTAGACAGAAAACACGAACACTTAGTGGGACATGCACATTTCCTCGTGGTAATATGTACATCCCCTATGTGTGTGACTTTATGTATACGAATACTATCCTGCAAGTGCTTGTGCTTTGTCTCTTAATGTAATTACCGTACTATTTTTTGTTAAAACTGGTAGCAGAAGTTCATACTGAAACGAAAATACACTAGACTTCAATTTTACGAACCCTGGCTTTAACGAAGGTAGCGACTTTACGAATACACTCTCAGAAACCCTAAAATAATAACAAAATTAAAAAAATAATTAAATTAAATTATTGAAATTAAAAAAATTTTAATTTTCAATGATTTTAGGTAAGAATGTCACAAAGAGGCATGTTTGGCTTGTACATTGGTGTATGCTACGGTACTGATACCTTTCCACCATCTGGTGAATGTTCGTACAGTTGCGCCATCTGTCCACCTGTATGCAACTTCTACCTACGTTCACATACAATAATTTGTTTTGTAAATTTTTTTTACTAGTTAGTATCAAATAATAAATATTGAGGGATTGTTTTGAAGTATATAAAACGGTACAATGAAATAATTAATTTACTTTTTCTTTTCTACTTTGGTGAATTATTTACATGAGCATGCACCAGTGCGTTAAAATTTGTTTTTGTGACACCGTAAGATTGTAGCTACCGATTTTACATTTTTTTTTTCTGATGTCCTCTGTCTATCTGTGTAACTTATTATTTTATTAATACAGTGAAATCTCGTTATAAAGAGTATGGTTTATAACATTATCTGTCCTATAACAACAGCTTTATAATGCACCATCTCTCCATAATACATGTAAAATTATTTGGATATAACAACAATCCGCTATAAAGACAGTTTTTGTTGCCATTTACAGTTGTTGTTATAGTGAGATTCCACTGTATCTCATGTGATTTTCTGTATAAGAAAATAAAAATTGGACTTTGCACTTGCGAGAAGGCACCCGGGAACTTCGTTTTCTCATTTGTTTTGAAAGTGTCAGTCATATCTACCATTCAGAAGTATGATTTTGATCGGAAGTCGTCTGGCTATTTATATCACTTTATGTTTCGATTAGTACTTTAATTAAATTCCCACAAAACGCTACGAAAAACTAGAGGCACTTGGCAGAAAAAATACAAATTGAAAATTTTAGGAGGGAGGGGGCAATATAAGCCGGTGTTGATTTTACGAATGTGATGAGAAGAACCGCGAATATTCGTAAAATCGGGGGTGTAGTGTACAGTACATATTAGAGTTCAACAGATATTTGTGAGCTGCTGTTCTCCTCTGTGACTTAATGTTTGTCTATCCACATACATGCCTATTAATCATAATCAGGGCATATTTTTTACATAATACAAAGAAAGTAGTTGATGCAGTATGTTACTACGGTACTTCAAATTATTACATTTTATATTCAAACTAAGTGTACCTTTCTATTTTCAAGCATTACAAAAAAGTATTCCTAATACAGTTGTTGATAGTGTTCATTATAATTTCATGAAGGTTAGTGTTGCATAAAATAATTATTTTGGTTTCTGTTTCACATAATTAATTTGGGGGAAAAAAGTTAAATTTTCTTAAGAAAAAGTCTATCCACAACCATTAAGTAAACAAAACCCTGATGTATCCCTTAAATAAGTTTGTTAAGTCTACCAAAATACAAATGTATAAATTTTATCACTTTGTTTCAGGTGGAGAGATATCCACATGTCATTCTTGTCCAAAGCAGTTGGGTGTGGGCTTGTAACGATGAAGGGAAGCTTTTGCCTACGTCAACGTACCTGTTGTAGTTCGATGAAACACCTCCCATAGCAGTGAAGTGCGTGGTTAACATTTTTACAGACTCGTACATTTAGGAAATGCTAAACTGTTAACAACCAAACTGTACAGGATCAGATTTTTATTGCTCAACAGAACATTTGCACAGAACTGGAAAGTGTGTACCTACATAATTTGTTGTTACCGCTCATGTATAACATGAGGGTAAGAAATACTGGTAATTAAAAACCACTTGTACATTTAGCTTGGTGTAAGGTTTTTTTAAATGTCTTTTGTACCTTTTCAAAAAAGTTTGTTTTGATGATATTTTGGTATTTATGAAAAAATGTGTTCATTTGAACTACCTGAAATATACATAAAAATTATTTGTCTTATGTTTTCGTAAGTTACGTTCATATTTCAGTTAATCTTCAGTTTAAGTGTCTTGTAGCCAAAATTTGCAGAATAGGGTCTAATTTAACCTGACGTATGTGTTTTTGTATATGTTTTCTCCTTACAGGTTCAGTTTCTTTATTACTGCTGAAAGTGCAATGTTATATTTATTTCAAACAGGTTTGGAAATTGTTCCAGTAATGAAAATAGTATTACAGTGAACCCTAGATAACTCGGACCTTGATGTCCCGGACTTCGGATAACTCGGACAGAATTTTTAAAAAAATTTAATAATTTTTAATTAATTATTTCTTGGTTAAAAGACATAAAAAATCGTTTCTGCTGGATTTAAATTCATAACATTATATTTTAGAACAGTATTAAACTTTATAACGTAGTCGTCCATCGTTACTTAGCCTTTAATAATCCCACAGTAAATATCTGGCAAGTTCCGTGTGATAAAATGTTGCTAGCGAGGTGCGCTACGCGCAAGTAAAGATGCAACGCAGCAGGCAGACCTCTCACTTCTTTATCTTTCCTCCCTCTTCGTCGCGCAAGCCAGGCACGCACGTGTGTCGTAAATAAACATTTCAGTGTGGTGCTTGTGAAATGACTGTAACTACGAGTTACAATGACACATAAACGGAAAATTATTTTGTTCTGGTATGTACAATGAATTCAGGGCTGCAAAACAAATTGTCCCGGACATTAAATAGAAAAATTAAACATCATTCCTTTGCACTGCGATGTAGAAAAATTGATAAGGTTTTACGCCCCTTTAACAACAATATTTTCAAGAGCCGATGTGGGTGGCGAAAGAACAACACAACATCCATGCCCAAGCCGGATAGGATGAGTCACGCTCGCTGGTTGATGATGCTCTGTTGAAAACGTAACAGCGTCTGGAGAGTTGTAACGTTTTAAGTGTGAATCGGATTTGTTTATAAACTACTTCACGGGTAGTAATAGCGTACATGTAATGGGCCGTAAAATGTAAAAACGTTTTATGCGGGATAATTTTAAACGATTTTCATTGAGTGACGCACATGAATGGATTAACAAGATTTTGCAGTCTTACTTTTTCCATGTTTACTATACACCGACAACATTTTTTTCTTTATTTTAGAAGCAATGGTCATGTTATGAACGAGTAAATACAGAAAAAATTGTACATTTGTTATATTCTTCACCCAAAAAATTTAGAAGGTAATTTTTTTGAAAACCCCTTATAATGGCCGCACCCCATTTTTGGGCCTAAAATTTGGTCAAAAATATGCGGCATTTACGCGAGTAAATACGGTAACTCTGTAGAACATGATTAAAATTTTATTGCTTTATAATATGACAGTTTGTGTAAGAATAAAGCAGTAAATTATGTTTTCTATGATGCAATTTACATACATAAAATTAAATTTTAAAATTAGTAGAGTTAAAATGTGTTCACATAATGTACAGTGACCCAGAAGGATTGTTAATTACAGTACCGTTTTCATTCATGTATACGAGGAAAATTATTTTTATACCTTTGTAACTTTGTAGGAGGGTAGAGTAACTACAGGCTAGCAGTTGGCTGCTGCTCCTACGCTGTGACATACGGACGTAAGGTATTTTTCAATGTAAACATCTTGTGTGAGATGCGTGTGGTCACGTGCGGCGTTTGTATTGCACGAGACTGTACCGGTTGACCTTGAATACTTCCGCTCGCAACCTCCCTCGCTTATATCCAACGATCATTTCTTATCTCTCTCACACGTGCAGGCACATTGGCTGTCGCCGCCAGCCAGACGAAAACTTTTATGAGATAGAAGGGTGCCTTGGTGCCAGCTTCTATCTAGCACAGAGATAAAAAAAGGATCAGCTAGAAGTAGCAGCATAAAAAAAAATAAAGATCTGACTGCCCACGTTGTTTGACATTCTTTTATAGTCCTCCACGTTATGTTAATTTTCCCACTGCATGGCGGCCCTCCCGTAACTTGATACGATAGTTACGTACAAAACAGTATTTATTGCTGTCTCTTTTGCTTGTAGAAATAATAGCGTACTAATTTCTTCGCGTTTCTTGTGATTAATGACTGGTTACCCACCTCCCCGGACACCCCTCGATAACACGGACAAATCGTAACTCGAACAGCTTCTTCCCCCTTTTAGTCCGAGTTATCGAGGGTTCACTGTATTTAACTTTTCTGCAGACTCGTCCACAAAACAGTTCAAAAACATATCCTAACAAAATAAAGAAATTGAAGATGTTGAGTGATTTTACTGGTATTAATAAAAAGCATTTTTTATAGTGTCTTATTTAATTTTTCTGCTATAGTTAGAAAATATCCACACACAGTCAAATTTTGATGAATAAACTTACACTTGTAGATTGGAGATTGTGACATCACTGGAATGTTACTGGTCAAGATTGGATCAATACCCACTCTTGGGTAATCCGTAAATATTTAATAAGGAAGAGAAAAATAGTTTGTAAAGTTTAATTACTTATTTCCTGTTGAAATTACCTCAAGAAATGAAGAAATTGTTTCTGGGTTTATTTATAGTTTACTTATATAACTATTAATTACTACAGTACATACTTATTACACTTTCTTCACTCGCTTGGTTCGGCTGGAGTGCTGCAAATGGTGCAGGTGAAGCTATGTGGGCATTGTGTTTGTACACTTTACGTAGATACATATACTGTAGTAGATAGCTGCAGTACAGTACCAGGGACACTTTATAAGAATGTGAGGCCTGGGGCAGCATTTTTGTAGATACTGTACAGTGATAGTGTATGCTTGTAGGACCTCACAATTTCCGCACCTGTTGGCTTTTTTATCACAGCTCTGTCTTCGGTAGTCCTGAATATCGGTGATGTCTTTACATGTACTGTACACAAAAATATATTTCTCGACAACTATCCATTAATTTTACTTTATAAATCTTTTATTTTTAATCCTTAAGGCCACTGGTTCCTATTTATGCTGTTTTTGGCAAGTTAAATTTTTCATATCCTAAAAGGGAACAGATTCCGCAAAACCTTTACACAGAAATGTTGGTGATTGTTTGTACTACATAGCCTAATTTTTCAAAATGAAAGTTTTAATAATTTTGACTAGTTATCGACTTGATTAAATTTTCTTAAAGTCAATAATTAGCCAAAATTATAAAAACTTATGTTTTGAATAATTTACGCTATGTAGTACAGACAATTTCCAACATTTCTATGTAACTGTTTTGCGATATCTGCTCCCTTTCAGAATTTAAAAATTAAAACTTTACTGAAATAGCAGAGATAGGGACCCATGACCTCAAAGTGATGTCCGCTAGAATGTCAAGCCTGGGGCAAATGCCCCTTTTGCACTTGGCCCTGTACAGTACACACAATAAAGGAAAACAATTCAAATGAAGATTAGGGAATCTAGGTGGTGGAGTTGGTCCCTTTCTGGTCTTCTCTAGTCACCTTTCCATATTGTGAGCTACAGCAGATTAAGTAACATGGTAGGGATGAACATCCTTTCATCGTGGTCAGTTTTGCCACAGGGTATAGAGCATCTAGCTATACAGAGACTAGATGTTATAAACAATGTGACGTGAACTGCGTTCACTGGCTTCTCTGTGATTGTCTGCCATACGATAGTCGAGGTCACGTGCCGACACAGTTTCAAAAGGTGACGCCAAGGATGCAAGTACTTGTTGGTCGTAACTGAACTTCTTAACTTCATGATCCAAGCGTGTCTTCCACATTCATGAACTGAAGAGGCAACTCTTAGGGAATTGCAATGTAATACCTAAAACACTCCCTCTGGCATCAAGTTCAACAGCAAATGGAATACACTTAATTAATGACTGTGTTACATTGTAGTTAGTGTACCTCATCCAGAACAAGTCAGAGAGAGGTCAATGTTATATGTGCAAGTGCTGTGCACTTGCACAATAAGAGGAGTAACAGTCCTAGTAAAGTAAGTCGTAATTATAAATAGGTCTGATATAAGCACAAGTTTGTACAGTTAACTAGTTTCCCTTGTTTGTAATGTCACAAGCATGGCAACCTATCACTCCTCAGGGGTGAGATGGACTTGTCCAGTGACGAGCCATCACCACCCAGGTCACAACATCATAAAAAATTATAGGTAAAGAACTTCACTCTCATCAGCAAAATAATAGGCAAGATTAAAATTTAAATAAATGTAAGAATTTACTGTCATAGAATTTTTAGTATTATCTGTCATTTTCATGTCTGCTAATTTTTTTCTTTAGGTTAGCAAGAATTACTATAAAAGAAATTAAATCACTAAGTATGTTTTTCATGTAATCATACTTGTATATCAGAATGGCGGGAAATAGGCCGCTAGGTTAACAAAGTAATATAACAGAAGTACAAGTACTTACAGTTGATACTTGTAAATAGGTACACACCAGCTGCGGTGTGTGCTACGCCATCACCGGCAGCATTAGTGTAGCTTCCTAACAGGTTGTGTCTGGTAGCTGCAGAAGCAAGAAATGCAATCATTCACGTACAAATGTTTTTATTTACGTTTACCTACTCACAATAATGCTAATCAAGCGCCGCCCTGGCCTAAACCAGGGTGCAACATAGAGGTGTGTGTGAGTTTTACTTTATGCCACCTGCAGAACTTCAACGACAAGCAGGGTAGCCACCGGGCCGTTTACCATATTCCCTGAAGCAGAGATCTCAAGTATCTTGTTCCCCCAATCTTGACTGTTATGCGGAACTGGCGCTTACGAGTAGGTAAGTTGTCTGTCCTGTTTCCCTTGATTACAGCATTGTCATTATTCCCTGTGCGCTGGCATGTCAAATTCTGTGCAAAATAATTAAGAGATGTACTGTATTTCTTTATACACTAAGGCTTGCAACAAGTCACTTATTTTTGGCATGTTTTGTCCCCCAATCTCCTTTCTTTCTCACTATTTATCATATTCTTTGTTAATCGATTTTGTATTGTGATGTGATGAAGTATGTACTTTACGTGTTATCAAAATTGCTACTTGGTCTAAAATGCTTTAATATATTATTACAGTGAACCAATTAGCACATTGTGAGGGGCACATTCATGCTCCATGCACTGCTGCTTTAACTTAGCTTTTAGTAACATTTCAGTGCAAGAGGTTTTATATAATTTTTTTTGGAATGTTTTTTCACAAGTTATAGTGATCTTAATGTTTATGGAACTACACAAAGTTTGAATTCATGTTGTAAAATTATTTTTATTAACGTAGATAGGTAAATGATTTTGGGTTTTGAAATTAATCATATGGTTGTCATGAAAATCAACGGTGAATACTAGTTCAATTGTACGGTGTACTCATAATATTGAGGTAAGTTGTTTTAAGTTTTGAAAAAATTTGCTGCCAGTTATTGCGTAAAACTCTACATTAACAAGGGTTGCTTTTTTTTTTTTTTAAAGGTTAATATTGAATTATACTGAATGTAATTCTAAGCCTTTTTGTTTCTTAACAGAAAAATCCTGACTTAAACTCAATTGAAATCAGCATACTTGTGTTTTATATAATGTAGTACGTCTGAGCTTGCTGTGCTGTGATGATGCTCTTGTAACGCGCTGAAGACAATTGAACATTTGAATTAATGTTCTAGTGTTTTGAAGTGTAGAGTAAGAACTACACGGGGTCTGTGTACTAAAAGAAAGGAGTTTCGCTCATACTGTACTTTGTTTTCCATTAAAGCTGTTCCATAGTTACATCACACTATGTACATCGGCTATCATTCCTAGTGTAAAATTCAATCCGATACTTCAACAACAAAGGTTATCTAGAGGTTATGCAAACGCTACCATGTCCTGTAGCATAATTAACCGCAGAACTTAAGTAAAAAAAAAAAAAAACTAGTCAGTGATCAACTGCATACACTTTCGCGCCAGATAAGATTGCTTGACTGAAAACTACTGGCTCCCGTGCTCGCCAACGTTCCTGGCATTCATGTCCAACTGCAACTGGCGCTTGTGCCAGACTACTAGTGGCACTTGCTTTTGCGCCCGATCAGCACTTAATGCAAATTATTCTTCAGCTGAAAAATGCCTAAAATTTTTGTTTATGAAGGTGCCTAAAATTTATGATGAAAGGAGTGTTGGTTGAACAGTAAAATAGTGTAAAATTCTTTTCTCTGAAAATGAATGTTGACTTGTGTAGGACACCTGATTGGGAACTAGAAATTTGGTGTGGTGAGTATTCCTGCTTATGGAGAGAAATATAAATTATTTTCAGGAACCATGTAAGGAGTTAAATCTTTGAGTCATGAATAAATTCCCTTTCTGTGTACAATAGACTTATACAATGTTGGTTTTTAATCCCCAAAATGTTTTACACTATACATACATGTGACGTTCGAAACTATAGTTCATTACTTAATATTTGCCCCACAACTATTTGTTGCAAGCTTAGCTTATATTATTGAAGTATAAAATGTAGATAGGAGTGTACAGTACTTACAGCTCTGTAAGTACTTGTACACTTCTATCTACATTTTATAGTAATTAGTAGTCTAGCGGCCTTTTACCACCTTTACATATTTTCATTATATTATTGAAGGTTAGGCTTATTGAACAAGGTTTATTTACATGTGTATAGCTAACTATTGTTTCAAAACTTCCAATCACTGAAAGTGAAGAAATATTTAGATTAGTGGTATTGTTCCATTATTGCTAACAAATACTTCATAGACCATTAGTGTTCACCAACAGTAATGGATAATGGCCCATGTGTATTTAAAATAAATTATGAAAATGTTAACTAAAGGAATACTAACTATTTAAAAACAAAATTATTGTTGTGAGTTAAAAACACAATAAATCTTAATTTGTAAGTGTAAAATTTCTAAGTAATAAGATAGATCAAAAGTATTCTACAGTAAGGCATATTGAGGTAAGTGGTTGCAGTTGGATATTTTAAAAATTTCTTAAAATATTTGATTTAATAACTACTATTAGCTTTCACCCACTGCCTTGTTGGAGTTGTTTTCATTGTGTGAGAATACTAAATACCTAGTGCAAAATTATTAGAGCCTTTGATTACTGGTTTGGGGTTACTTTGTTCCGCCCTCCACCCGTGTTTTGCACGCCTACCCCTTATACACCCATGTTAAGGTGCTTGCCTACTGGCCGTGTGTTTGTGTGAGCGAGGCATTGTGCCTAGGGCAATTTTTACCAGTTCATTTGGTGCGGAATCTCCTCTAAGGTAATTCACTGAAACAGCATGTAGTGGTATTGTAGATCGTGCATCTGACACTTTCAGGAGTGACGCCACCTTTTTATTGATGAGAAGTTTTAAACAAAGTCTGTTGCATGTTTACAGAGAAGTTTCACACAAATCCCATGAGTAGTTTTTCAGATACAACAGGTTGAAAGAGCAATTTTTAGTACTTTTGAGAGGCTCCGAAATTATTTTTCTAATTGATGTGATGCTTTTAAACACCTTTCCACCATCGTTAGAAGTGTATTTTCTTTTAGTACTTTGACATAATGGGCATATGGAATAATTTTGTTTTAAAAAGGTATTTATGAATATTGCAACACATTTCAAGTGCGTGGTAGGCGGCATCCTTAAGAGTCAATAATGACTTTTAAAAACCCTACAAAAATTAAATTTTTTGTTCACTCCATCTCGGCCCCTTTGATACGTATTGTTTTTGTAAGAAACTTTTATAGGCCTGCACACAACTTACCAAGGTTGAATAAATGATATAGAGACATCCATTACAAGCAGACAAACATTCATTTTATACATGTAGACCATTTAAAATCGTTTTAGTAACGGAGGTAGTGTGTTCATTAATTTTTGTGACTGCAATGTTTAGTATGTTATCCCATTTCCTTCGAAATTGAAACCGTCCCTTAAGCCCGCCAGAGCGGATGTGGAAGACAATTGAAGTGCTATAGACAGGAATGACAACGTTATACTGTAGGTCAGTGGTTGACGTAATGTAAAATATAATTTTAATTTGTGTATGGAAGACTTTATTACTGCTTGTATTAATTATGTTTTACTAAAAACGAGTTTAAATAATTTATTTCCATTATTAACTCAAAATAAATGCCAAAATTGGCGTAGTGCGTTGGCACGTTGCTGGCAACAGTGTGTGTTGTGGTACATTTCACATTTGTTCCGCCAAATTAAAACGCTGACCAGCTGGAATGAAGCGTGTGGCGTATATTTTTGATACAATTTTATATAAAGAATGTAACAGAATACCGAAAGTGGAAGGAAGGGTATGGATTTGTTGTATTATTTTTAACGGGGAAAATTCTTAATCAGCGGTGCAGAGGTTCGCACTTAATTGCGGGTTGGTGAAAGTGACGCTCATTTCTTTACAAAGTCGCAGTTTGGTAGTTTCTCACCGTTGTCGCATGTGAGCATGTGTACTATTCTAATTAAAATGGATGCAATACATCGGCGTACAGCAGTCGTTCGAAAATACAATGTTTTGGTCGGTTTGAAATTTGAAGCGGCTCTGAAATTTCGTTGGATTGGCGGATATGTACACGAACATCAGCCGGTGAATTTTCGAACGTAATTTCGCAAAAATTGTTTTAAGCGTAGATAAAAGAAAGAACTTGTGAACTGTAAAGTAAAGATAGTTAAATGGTAATTTTTCTTTGCGGTGGATATATATATATATTTTTTGAAAAGTACTTGTCCTGCATAAAAAATGTAATTTTTTTTGAAGGCATTGATACTTACATATGAATTATATAATATGGTACATTGTTCACTCAGTATGCCATTTCACATTGCCTATTTTTTGTTTGTTTCATTAAGTTAATTTTTTAAAATTTATGTTCAGTAATTATATACGCTTAATCATTTTTATTTAAGTTACGTATTTCTTCCTATTGATCCTAAGTGGAGTTAAACCGGTTATTCAATGAAGTCGTGGGTCGCAAGTATTTTGGACAGAAAGGTAAAATTTGCAGTTCACCACAAATGAATATTAACACTGTAATTTAGTACGTACTTCATAAGAACCAATTAGTGACCATGAAAGACAATGTGCTGTAGTTATAAATAAATTAATAAATACTCGCAATTGTGCTGCTGCACGGTGGTGAGATCACACATTCCCACCTCCGCTACCTCTCTAGAAAACTCTCTTCAAAACATCTCCTGAACCTTCCAACCGCCTTCACCGCCTCCAAGTCATCCTGAAAAACGTTCCACTCCTTTACCGACCTCACAAGCATAGACTGCTTGCCTGGCCCTGTTCTCCACAACCTCTCAATCTTCTGGCTGTTATTTCCTCTCCCTCTATACCCTCCCTTAGTTTGGTGACAATGTTACCCTCCCCATCCTCCCTCTCTATTCACAATTTTGTACATCCTGACAAGTCTTTCAACTTTCCTGTCCTTCAATGTAGGCTACTCAGTCCCATTTCCTTCATCATTACAGATGGCGTATAATTTCCTTCCTTCTCTCCAACCTGCCTCTGTCTTCTCCGCCTACCCTTCACCCATATCGCCGCCCTTCGCTGCACCGTTTCCATTTCCTGCGCTTTAGTTTCCACGTACGGGTCCTACATTGCAACGGCATACTCCCAACATTGGCTGTACCATTGTGCAGTATGCCTTTTCCGTCACCTCAGAGCTAGGTGTTTATAGTGGGGTGCATTTATTTCTAAATTAATATTTTGCATGTATGAAAATGTTCATAACATTTTACGACAACTCAACCGCCAAGATTACACTCAGGCACATTTTAATATCTGTAACAAGTAGAAGTTGTTAGTTTGTATCCCCTTTCCTTCTCTAATGACCTCACTGTTGACAAAACGTGAAGCCTACTTACCTTGCCTTGTATTCTCTGTAAAATCCGGAAACCTAGGTTAGTTAAAATGCCAAAGAAATGCTGTGAACAGAATTGCAGGGCTGTTTCGTTAGGTTAGGAAGTTGCAGAAAAATAATTAATTTCAGTCAAGAGTGTGGTTTTCAGGAGGTTAGAAAAAAAGCACTTATCAAAGAAAATTTATTGTTAAAATAACAAAATTTTGTATTTGTACAACTGGTAGTTTTATACTGTAACATAATTCAGTACCGGTAGCTTATAATGTAATGCTATCAGAAATGCTATTTCATTAGTATTACTGGAAATAGGAATTGTGGTGTTAAGAGTAAAATAGGAAAATAAAAAAAACAAAGTTTTCCATCTACGGTAGCTATATTCTTTTAATTAGTATAAGTTTGTATTGTCGTCGTACCAGGCCACAGGCCAGGTGAAGTTGCACCTGGTGTGTCAGTGGCAGGTGTGCGCTGGTTGGTAATGGCAGATGTGCGATACTTGAGTGTGTGTGGCAGATCAGTGACAGTGGCAGGGCATGTGTGAACTTGACACCAACGTGTGACACCTGCCATCCCGGCCATCTGCCAGTGCAGGACACCTGGCTTCGCTGCCCCCTCCCTCTACGAGTGCATGAAGAAGGCAGTCTTGAAGCAGCGGCCGCAACGGACAGAACGAGAGAGACGTGGTGCGCTTCGGGACTCTGATTCGTCCACCGAGAAACGTAATGTGCATGTGCAACTATCTGG
>PNEQ01053361.1:0-13158 GCA_003012365.1 Medauroidea extradentata
CATAATTAACTATATGCTAATGCTAAAAGGAAACAAAAAAAATTAAGATTATTATAAACCAAAGAAAATTGAAGTTAAAGTACTTAGTTACATAGTAAATGTAAACATATAAAAATTACTAGATTGTAAACTAAAAGTTATTAAATTTCTTTAGCCAAATACTACAGTATTGAGATGGTATTCGCGTCAGAATGATGCTTATGTAAGTACCTAAAAAAGGATTGGAAGTTTTTTTATTTTATTAGATAATTTAATTAAATACAAAACATGGTTTGTGAATTTTCAAAGCAGACGGTGCAAAAAACATGTACAAACAGCGAGAATTAAATTATACAACAGTTTCATTCTACAGCTCTATAGATACTAGGTATTGTACAATGTCTATTAGCCCAAGAAATAAGAATTTCATTTTTAAAATTAGTTTTCATGAATAATTTAAACGTTATGTGGCGCATTTGTTTGTACCTGCGTACCTGCAATTTATTGTTCGAGAGTTTCTGGGCTGAAATTCCTTTTAAAGGCTGTGCAAACGTGCAAGTCTGATACAAAAAACTGCAAGGTAAATTAAGTTAGTGTAATTTAGATGAAGTAATTCGAAATTTATGAAAATGGATTATGCAGTCCACTATCTACTGAAGTTCCTGGACAGCATCAGCCTACAGACATAATCTCACCAACCTCAAAACTGGGGCACCGAATACGTTTGTATTTCAGCAAAACATTATCCAGCCAAAATTTCTTAATACTGCTTTACTTAAAGTCAAGGTTCTGAAAAATAAATTTGATTTTGAGGGCACCATTACCAATGGTTGTGCTCGGAGGTAATCAGTCTTATTACCACGTTAACAACGTATTTCATTCGATTAACCTCTTACATTTAACAGTCTGTAATTACCCCACAACTTCAACTTTGCTGTGAGTATAAATAAGGCCCAGGTGAAGTCTCTGTTTATGGCAGGGACAAACTTAAGACTGCTTTTCGCGTGGACATCTATAGCTACTTATCCTGCTGCAGATTTAGCTCAACCAGCAGATTTGTTATTCTAACTGAAGTACCAATCTGGTACACAAAAATGATTTTCAATTAAATTAAATATATCAGTAATGAAAAATGCTCGCGAGCAAAGCCGTGGGTGACAGCTAACAGAGTATATTTTCACAACTTGAACACACACACTTTCCGATTAAACTAACCATATAGAAAGAAATTGTTAAAATAATTAGAACATAATTTTATTGTGTACTATATATGCTACTCGCCTCCACTCGCCGCCTGAAGAAGCCGGCCTGGCCGGCGAAACGTCGCAAGCCTTCGCGCCTCCGCGGAAAATATGTTCGTCCTTTATTGTGTGTGTTCTACCAACGAGTACTACTCTGTGAGTACTTGTGCACCGTACTGTAATATTATTATGTTATTCGTTATATATTGAGTTAACAATTAGCACAAAATTATAGAATTGTAGGTGTGAAAATGTTCTGGTTTGAATCAAAATAAATACAACTTAACTACATTGGTATCATATCAACATTTAGGAACGTCAATATAAGCATACACAAAATTTGTTTCAAAGCACGTCACACATGTACATAAAAATATTAATTAGGTCTATTTTATGAAGAGATATGTGATTATTGGTCAAAATAATGTATTTTGCACTAGATCATTTGCTACTGCGTACGTACACATTAAAAGGCCTAAGCAATGGGGTAGAAAACATCCATTTTCAATAACATACGCTAACATTAAATTACATTTTATAAGTTTACACTTGAAAGCTATGCTATCAAGTAATTGTTAGATCCCGTGATTTTTTTGTGAAAAGAATTCTACAACTATTTGTTTCAATGCCATATCTTCACATATTCAGCCCTGCTTCATGGTCGCTGATTGGCTGTTTTTACACTGGTTCTACACGCAAATCACAGACGTGTGGTGTCGCAGTAACCTTGTTCCTGTTGGCACAGTCAAATGAGCCACGTTTGTGCAATAATACATTCTGCCAATAACCATGAGGTAGAGCTTCATATGTGCACATTAGGCATTGAAACAAACTGCTGCAGAATATTTTTCGCGAAATATCGTGCGCTCTAGTAATTATAAGTATATAATAATTATATGATCTTGTAAATATTTTTAAACAAATTATTTGTTAAAGAACCAATGTGAACCTTAACAAACTTACTACTTAGAAACGAAGACACAACCAAGAAAATAATAGCGTTCAAGTTCACAGTCCACAAAATAATCAATAAAGCTGTTTCTACCATGTTTCCATGGTAACCCATTGCCAACTTGACATACATTGGAATACAAAGATAAAGGTGTGTGATTCGTAATTTACTACAATCTCCTTGTCAATGAAACGAGATCACAAAAGCACAAAAACAAAACAATAAGATACATTTACTGGTTTCCAGTGTTTTTCATAAAAACGAGGCTATCTCGATAATCGTCACATATTGACCACACTGTAACATGAACATTTGATCACAATGAGCAGTACTACCACGTCCTAGAATATTGTCCCTTCCTCCCAACTCATCATGTATAACAAACTCTACAGCTGTGCTATATTATCTCACACTACACAAAAAAATTTATTTGAATTCATACAGAGATACACGAAATGGTTGCTTTAGTCACTTGTATCATATACTACTAAGCAAATCAATCATTTTGCATATTAGTAAAATCACGTTATAAAATAGTTACTGAATAACATCAAGAATACTAAATAGTATACACATTAATGCACTGAAAAGATTCTTAAGACATTTGCAGCTAAATGTTCATTAGTGTGTTATTGTTTAGAAACCACTGAATGACCTACGTTTCCTAATTTTCTAACTTTATCATAACTATGTATGCTTAGAAAATTTAATTTACAAAAATGAAAGTTTTTTGTTTCTTGCGTGTAACGTGACACTTTCGACCTAACCTCATAACATGACATATTAAGTGAATCGACACATTTTGTTTTGTTTAAAAAGAAATAATGTTTGGTGCTTCAATGTTGTCACACTTAGTTTTTTTTACACAACACCTCTGTCAGAAAAGAAATCATGCTTAAAATAATACAAAATATAAACATATAAAAGGGAGTCTGCAGGTGTACTATTTCAATCGGCACTTTATCTGGGACTGCAGTAAGTTTCCGAGAACGTACGTTGAATTTCCTGATATTATCATTATCCCACTTCATAAGTGTCCCACTTTCTAACAATCTAGTAAGCAGAACGTTAAATTTGGGAAGAAACGGGTTACTAGAACTAAATGCAGAAAATGACACTGGCAAAGTATACAGACAGTCTTCAACTACGTGTAGCAACGGTCGACCGTCTCGAAACCACTGAGGCTGAGATATAATATTTTCAAAAAATATCCGTGGTCCGTAGACACTGATGTTCTTGTGGAAAGCTGACCATTTCAAACCCTCGTCTAAACTCGGTAAAAAATATACTATTTCGAAATAGTTCTCTATATCTGAAAAATCCACCTCTTGGGTAATTTGAACGTAATCGGAGGGTTTAACAAATACGCCACACATAAGCTGTGAAGATAAAAGATCCTTACAGTACTTCATGTCAGGATAGTACTGAGGAATAGTGAGGTAACTGGTTATAGATCCTTGATAAGAGTTGGCGAGTAAGATATTGAACACAAGGATATTAGCAACAAAAAATCTCTGAACGAAAAAACGAGGTGCACGAATAGTTCCTCCAAGTATAACTAGACGTAAAGTTTCCATAACCGTGTTCCCAACATTTTTTTCCGTGTCAAACATTGTTACTACCCACCATGTTATACAAATTATCACTGCTATGCACACATATGACATCCATGTCTCTTTCGTAAACGGCAGGATTAGGTTCATGTACCAGGGTATGCGAGATGCTTTTGGAACTGCAAACGTTATACAAACTTGGTCATGAGGATAGGTATTGCGTGTCAAATAAAGATTAAATATTATATGTGAATCGATTTGAAGTGTCTTGCATGACTTACCATGTTCGTGGAGAAGGCTTTGAATAGACGAATCTACCACTATAGTCGCGTTCAAATATTTCACTAACGTCTCTGCTATCATGACCTCAGGATCTTCGTAGAACTTACCGTCGGGGTTATCCTTATACATAGACCGGTCACTATCATTACACTTCGAAAGTTTTAGTTCATGCCCGTTCATATTTACGGAACTTTTCCTAAAAATTTGTTCCAAGTTTTTCTCGGAACAAGTATTTAAGTTTATAACCTTCAAACCACTTGCGAATGGATTGTAAGTCACGACTGTGGATGAAGCTTGAATATCGTTCCTTCTGAAGTCGACAGAGGAGTTGACAAATAGCAGTGCGATGTTCATAATACCGAAGTTACTCCAGCAGTCGTCGAACATTTTCCTCATGTTCTCGTCTATTAATTGCGGTGACTTAGCCAGTATTACAAGATACAATGCTCTAGAACTCCAGTAAGGAGCCTCTGTAGTGTTGGCATCAATGAAGCACTTGTCAGGTAGTTCTGGCAGATAATTAATGAAACCTACTGTATTCTCGTAGTTGTCTGCTCGCTTGTGTGCAGTGTAGTCTTGTAGTAGCGGTGAGTTGTCTCTGACGAGCACTGGAACCATATACTTGTGTATCTTCCTGAGAACTGCAGCTGTAGTGTTGTCTGAGAGACAACATGCATCCACATCCACTACGAGAAAGTAGTTTCCATTAATGAAGTACTTGTCTATTATAGCTGTAGCATAATGCGCCAAGTGGAATTCTTGCTTGTCATATCCATTGTAACCTAATATTCTACTCTCAGTTACAATGAAGTTTGTGATCAACATGATCGTAGTGGTAAAGGAAGTCATCCCAAATCTCGCTTGTAAATAGTTTGGCTACATGTATTATAAGGGCAGTAATTTGAATACTACATTTTTCAGAAGTTGTCTAAATACGTCGATGTTCTGTAACACCAGTAGCACGATTAACCGTCTATGGTGTGAACAGCGAACATTTTAATTATTTTGACTTCGCGTTACCATAGTTACGTATATGACGAAACAATATTGATTAGACTCAAGTCACGCAGACCTGACATATTGTCACGTACTTGAGATATCACGCTTGCCGCGGGTACACAACTACTTGTCACGCATGATTCTTTCTCTCCTAATATATGTATATATATTTATTTATATTTATATATATTGCAAACAATAATACAGATTTATATGTGTAATATATAATTACCTGTATAGTGAATTGTTGATTATATTTATATAACATGTCTATGTGGTTCAGAAAGTTGCTTGGTTATATTCCTTGAACAATATTATTCACATAAGATATTGATATATATTCTATCAATGAAGATGGCTCAAATTATAAGTAATATTGAAGTGTCGTATACACTTGAATGATACTTACTTCAAACCAATTCTATATTTGCATGGTATTTTTGTGACGAGATTAAGCATAACAAATACTGACTTATGAAACAAACTTCAATTATGTATATACAAAATTGAGAATTTCATAAAATTAATTTTTCTTAAAAACAGTTACTGTATTACATTTTGTTTATAATCTGCTGAAAATTTTGAGGTATGTGACAGTTAATTTCTGAAAATTCAAAATCCCAAATTTTTCTGCAGTATCAGGCACTATGTTGGGAATTGAATTAAAACATTTTTCATCTTAACTAAATAAATTTCAATTTTATAATTTAAATGAATTAATTTGATTAAGAGATTGGATAATTATGCGATATTAAATGTTACCTTAATTTACATACTACTAATTGCAATAATACGCTGTCATTGTGAGTCAGGATACCATAATATTGTAAAAACCGAATGTAAACAGCAGGATTGCAACCATTTCGGAAAGAGCGATTCCTAGTAATTGAAAATCTTGATATAATAAAGTAGTTGCGTGAGTATTTTCATAAAGAAAGACATCTTTAAATATCTGCGTGTATGAAAGCTTTTCAAAATGGAAGTTTCCAAATACTTAAATAGAGCGTAAATAATAAGCTTAGTTTTATATATTCCTATAGATTTTAATACCAGTAAGCCCTAATATCCGGTGTGATCACGGAATGATTTTTCAATGAGGTCGTCTGATAAACTGAAATACTTAGTTATATGATAGCGAATGTTGCTCCAAGTCGCAGAAAACATTCAGTTACATAAACCACGATAAAATAAGCAACAAGAAATGAACGAACTAACCACGGAAACCATAAATAGCTGCAGTTGACAATAATGCAGATAGTTTCGAAATAGGAATACAGTCGTATGTGATGGAAACAAAAAATAAAATCAAACAGACAAGTACTAAACAAGGTGCATTAAAAAGCGACAATGAAGAACAGTAACAACGAGGATAATACAGATAAACAAAGCGAGAGGAAAGGTTGAAGACAGGGCAACATAGCGAATAACACAGACGATAATAGTAGGCTCGTAGTCGAAGGGAAATATAAGGCATTTTAGTGATATTAAGGAATCGCTATATATGCATATAGATATAAATTAAACATTAAATTTTATATATACATAATGAGTCAGGAATATGCAAACGGTTCCAAGTCCAAGACAGCAGGTTGTTGGCAAACAACAAAAACTTATCATTGTAGATCTAGGAATGAAATCGGTTATCAATCATGTATAATATTAAAGTATAGTGTGTGGAATAATATGAATCATAATTGACGCAGATAAGCTTTTGTTTATATTTTTTATAAATTAATACAGTTGGTGGACTTGGTGCCTTTTGCAAACGAAGTAACGTTCATTCTAACTATTGCATATAAATCATAACTATTTGAGAGTATATAAGTGGAATGTTGGTATATTCTAGTGAAAAATTAATAAATTTATATATTGAAACATATTTTGCAAACACACCATCACCTGGTTCTTTATATCCATACCTTGGTATATGCTAGTGAAAAATAACTACTGAACAACACGGATACAGATTCTTCAAAGACGATGTAAAATGCACTGTTGGCACATACATGAACATGCCAATTTGTCTGTGGCAGGCCGCCAATGTAGTATATTGTCGTACAATGTGACCACTTTATCATGAACATACCGCGAATGTCTTCATGACTTGGCTTTTTAATTGACACAGGTACATTTCTGTAAGCATAACTGTCCTGGGAGCTGAAAATTAAAGGTATGAACCTGTTCAAGTACTTCAACAACTCCTTTCACATCAGAGTTGTAAACGACTTGGTAGTAACAGCACTGTTTGAAGTAGAGCATCACAATGACCTTATAATGTCCATATAACGTGTCATTAACATAATAAGGTATCAAGTCCAGATCTAGGCACCTTTTGCAAGTTCCAAATATATTTACTAGTCCGTTTAACAAATTTCTTGTAATAGGACATTGTTTATTTAGTTGCTGACAGCCAAGAGAATGCTTTGGAGAAGTGAAATCTCGTATAAAATGAGTTTTTTTTTAAGTGGCCTTGGTACTTTTGCAGTCTCAAGGTGTGTGTGTGTGTATATATATATATATATATACATACGCCTACACACACACACACACACACACACACCTACACACACATTTGCTGTCCGGCTGCGGCTTTGCCCGCGTGAAAACATTATGTAATGTAAACAGTAACTCTGGATAAAATATGTAATGAAGGCCTTTAACAGTTAGCGTGTGTAAAGAGCGCGCGCAATATGCTCGTATTATGTCATAGTAATTCCCATCGCAAAGTCTTGCGCGGGATACAAACCCGTAACCCAACCCCTTCCACACCACAAACTTTATACAATACCTGAGTGAATGCTTAAAGAAGGCAGGGCGTTATAATTCTTTCGTACGTACAGGCTCAGTCCAAAGAGGTTTATTTATGAGTAGGTTGGCAAAAAGAAACATCTGCTGAATTATTTCTCCGTGACCATTCTATTTTTTCCGGAGACTGTAACATTTTACTGCTTCTCACATCCTTAATTTTCGAATTTCATAAAATTCTGAATTTTAATTTTAGATATTTACATAAGCCTCATTATTATCAAAAAATCATCTCGATATCTCAACTGGTATAAGCGGTACAGGTGATTATTTTACAACTCATTGTATTCTTTTTAACAGTTTTCAAGTACGAATTTCAAAAAATCCTGTAATAATTGTTTTGATAATCCCATTAGATATATTTAAATCAAAAACAATTTCAATGTTTCCACTGGTTTAGGAGATAAGTGGGATTAATGAAAATCACATTTTATATTTTAAGAGCTAACAAGGACGAATTTCGCAAAATTCTAAAAATACTTTTTAGATATTTACTCAAGCATCAATTTACAGAAAAAGTTCACCTCACTATCTGAAATGGTTTAGGATAAATGACAGATTAATTAAAAACACATTTTACTGCTATTCACTCCCTTAATTTTTGAATTTCACAAAATGAAAATTCGACAATATGCATTTCTTTGGGCAATATTATGAAGTTATGATAGCTTTCCCGTTTTTTTGAGATATTAGGGATACTTTGAAAACACATTTCACCCCTTTTTAACACATTAGTTATCGAATTTCGGAAGATCCATTCTTAGTGAGTGCCTACGGGGCAAGGGAAAGCTTCCCTCAAAATTTCACGTTCTAGGTCCAGCGGTTTGTGCTGTGCGTTGGTGAGTGCGTGAGTGTCAGGCCACTTAATTTTATATATTAATTAATATATATGATGATCAACACTCTTATCTGTAACAGTTGATAGTTTAAAGTATTGATTCTATTACATATATATGTGTGTGTGTGAGTGTGTGTGTGTGTGTGTGCGCGCGTGTGTGTGTTATATATGCAACATAACATATTATATTTTATTTGGTCATTTTGGGCCTTTTTTATATATGTATTCACCTTTAAAATAGGGGCTAGCATCAACGTTATTTGCAATATCTAGGCTAGATTTGAACAATATAGTGACAATCACCATGTCAAGAAGTACATAATAGTTATTGTGGAAATTATAGCATGTGAAATAATGCATTATGAGACAATGAATGATTTAGATTCTGTATTAAGCAAGCAGCAGATATTAATAATAGACACTCCAGTTCGTACGCTAGCAATAAGAAGGTATTATTTTACGAAATTAGGAACCGAAAGGGGTGAAAATATCTGGAATGTGTTTTCGATTAGTTATCAATAGCTATCTAAAATAGTGATGCCTATTCTTATAGAATGGCGGCTACGCAGAAACTGAAAAAAAAGTGTTTTTGAAAATTTTCGATGTCCTAATCCTAAGGTGGTGAAACAGTGGAAAATGTGTATTTTATTAATCGTCTGCTTAGATAGAACCAGATGGGCTTTCGTCGTGATTTTTACTTCAACTGGATACGCACGCAAATAACTAAAATGGGAATTCAAGAATTTTTGAAATTCGGCTATGCAAAAGTTAAAAATAATGTGTTTTCGATTATTGCTGCAGTAGACTCCCGATTATACGTGTGTGGATTATCCGATTTGCGGATTATCCGCGCAAAATATTTTCACTTCAAATTGTTGAAAAAAATGTTTAGTTAATTATAAATACACGATGTGTTTACTCGCATAATATTTACCAACGTGTTATTCCCGCACCCGTATTTTGAAATTTTTGAAGAAGATGTGAAACGTTTCTAGCAGGCGTTGTAATCAGTTGCGCACGTAAATGGATTAACGAAAGAATCCCACGTATCTCGCATGACTGGATTAACACTTTTTTAAAACATGGATACGTAAGATATAGGCCCCTACGTGATTTTTATTACATTTCTTTTTAGATTCTTAGCGCCTATCACTTAATCACTATTGCAAATAATCGATAGTCTACCGTATTAAATTGTGGCCTTATTGCAGGAATGAATTTGACTTTTTTTCTTTCTACTGAGTTCTATGAAAGAGCAAAAGTGGATTATCCGCGTTTTTTTACTATCCGAATCATCGGCTCCTCAATTAGTGCGGATAATAATAGGGAGTTGACTGTATATGTATGCGCGTGCTCTTATATATATATATATATATATATATATATATATACATACATATATGTGTGTGTATATAAACACTGCCTGACTGACTGACATACCAAACTGTAGCTCAAACCACTGAACCTAGAACCGTGAAATTATTTGTGTGGGTTTTCCTCAGGTCTAAAGCGGGCACTAATAAGGGATTTTTCGAAATTAGACATCTAAGGGGGTGAAAATTGGTGAAATGTATTTCCGTAGGAAAGTCGATTGATCTCGAACCCGACGGCGTATCATTGTAAATTTTACTTTCATAGGATACACATAAAATGTATATTAGCCAATTTAGAGGTTTTTTAAAAATTCAACTTTAAGGGGATGAAAAGACCTTCAATGTTTTTCCGATTAACTATCGATATCTATAGAATCCTTCGGGATATAGAGTTGATATCCACTTCAAATTGCTGCTTACGTAAATACCCAAAAATGAGTTTTACAAATTTTTTGAAATTCGATCCCCAAGCAGTAAAAAGGTGCAAATGTGTTTTTTTATGCATCGTCTATATCTTTGAAACACAATTGCCTATCGTCGTGATTTTTACTTTAATTGGTTACGTATGACTAGGACAGGACTCCAAGACGCTTTGAAATTATTTAATAATGGGGGTGAAAATTCGTTACACGTGTTTTAGATTATTCCTCAATATCTACGGATCCAATCGAGATATCGAAGTGCTCTTTGTTTTAGATTCACGCTTTTAAATATCACCAGTACCCTTACAATATATTTTCTGAATTCGGCCCTAAATACGTTAAAAAATGGTAAAATTTGTTTTCGATTCACAATCGATATACATCGATCCCATTGATTTTTTTATAGCGACGTTATTTTTGTTTAAGATTGATACTTACTCAAATACCTGGAAAATAATTTCATGCATTTTTTTAAATTTGGCCAACTAAGGAGGTGAAAGGAGGCGAAAAGTGGTGAAATGTGTTTTCAATTAATCATCGGAATATCTTGAACCCAGCGGTTATATTCATGCTCAAGTGACACCAGATATGCAGTCTAAAATGTGATTCGAGGGTTTTTCGAAATCCATTCTCTTAGGTTGTGAAAAGACCCGGAATGTGTTTTAGATAAATTTTCGATACAAACCGAACCAATCGAGATATTCAGTTAAATTTCGCTTTAGGATGATGATTAAGTAAGTAGCCCCAAAATTGTTTTAAGATTTTTCAAAATTCGAACTCGCAGCACTGTACTGGGGTTTTTTGTGATTATTATTGAATGATCGATTTTCCTTCGACTGAATGAGTTATCGTCGTGATTATCACTTCACTAGAATACCTGAACAAATATTTAGAGTGTGAAATTAATATTATTCGAAATTTGACACCTAAAGGGGTGAGAAGTCATAAAATTGGTTTTCTATCAGCCGATGATACTTATCAAACCAGTAGCGATATTGAGGTAGTGTTCGCATCAGAATTATGCTTCTTTTTTTTAAAATAAGCAATGCTATAACTCAATTTTTAACAACCAAACTTAGTTTGTACACTCTCAAGGCTGACGATCCGTAAACAAGCACGACCGGCGAGAGACAAATTACATAGGAGTTTCTTCCTACAGTTCTTAGAGTAAATATAGGATAGAGGGAGTATCCTCTGTACAGCTACGTACGAAATTGTGTGTTCAAAATGTGGCACGTGACTTAGTGAAATATGCGCGGTACATTGGAAATAACATTGAGAGCCAAGATAATAATATTGCTTAGTAATCACAACTATGTTGGGTTATTTTGGCACCTTATGAATATTTGAACTAAGGAGAGCATACAAACATATTATCACATAGTATAATTATTGTGTAGAAATTTCAGAACGACAAATGTAAACAATGTTTGCCACGTGACTGTTTTCCTTAATACAGCTGTTTTTGGTAAAAAGGAAATATTAGCTACATACTTAATATTAGGTTTTGAACTGAGATATTGGTGACACCACACGACTAAATATATATTCTAGAAGGTACGCCATGAGTTTCAAAGAACACGATTGCATTTTTACGCTTAGAAAACATAAATAAACGACACCAAACTCTCGAGACCAAGTTGGACACACATTTGTGACGTCATGTTCCTTCTACTATATATTACCTCTTTTCTACAGTTCTATTGAGACGAATTGTTGTACTGCCTCTACGACCCTCGGGAAGATGTATCAAATATTTTAAGGGACGATGTGGGAAAATCTAACATTTAGCATTGTAAAACACGAGACGTTACCGACGGCGTGTGCTGGAAACAATAGCGAAATTCACATTCGTACGTCTCTATTTTTTGTGATGTTTATAAATTTTTCTTATGTTAATTGAATGAGAAAGTGTTTCTTAATTTTTTAAATTTTAACTAATGAAAACAATATCAAACAAAGTGTATTTATATTCTAAAATTACGATATCACTTCAATATATACATAACATATATATAAAACTTGAACTAACCATAGAGCAATGTGCTGCTGCAGAAGGAACAGCACTCCTGTCGGCGTGTGCTGGAACCAAATAAAACGACTCCTGATTTTCATGTGAGTTTCCTATGTTGTTCTTGTACAATATTTGGTAATATATAATTTTTAAATTAGTGTTCTTTAAATGTCCAAATACTTAGTTATAATTTCCGAATTCTGCCCCGTAGGAGTAAAGAAGGGTAAAATGCGTGATTCACAATCGATCTACATCGACCACACTGATTACTTATATAGCGGCGTGATTTTTGTTTTAGATTGATACTTACTCAAATACCTGGAAAGTAAGTTCACAAATTTTCAAAATGTCCTCGAGACACTAATAAAGTACTCAAAAACGTGATTCAAATTTTTTTTCGAAAGTCATTCTCTTAGGTGGTGAAAAGGCCTTTAATGATTAGATAAAGGCTCGATACCTATCGAACTCGTCGAAATATACAGTTAAATTTGCTTCAGAGTTATGATTACAGAAATAATAGCAAAACTGTTTTTAGATTTTTTGAAATTCGAACTTTCAGTACAGTGCTGCGGTCATATGAATTATTTAAACAAATGTTCGATTTTGATTCGACTGAAAGGGTTACGATCGTTATTTGCACTTAAATTGGATATATATATATATATATATATATATATATATATATATATATATATATATA
>PNEQ01053362.1:0-13190 GCA_003012365.1 Medauroidea extradentata
TAATTGTGGAAATTAAACAATAAATCGGCTGGTAGTTGAGGGTCGAGGAAACGCCAGTGCACAGAAGTAACAGAACGTATTTTTATTTGGTGAAAATCCCTCTAACAAACCAGCAATTAGCTCCACTTCGAAGAAAAAGAACCCTAGGAAATCCCTTGGCAGAGAGGGAAGCGCGGCCCGAGGGCGGGTCGCGTTACAAACTGAACCTTGGAATCCTTTTGTTATGGTAGTAGTGATTGCGCCATGTAAGTCGAGTATTGGATGATCTGCTTTTCGTAAAATAAAACTACAATACGAGTGACACCTAGTTTTTTATATATGTATAAACATAACCTCCAACTTTTCGTCTACGAGATAGTAAACACCGAACAGTGAGACAGGGACACATCTCGACCATCATCATCGCAACATGCAAAAACAGCCACGTCACATCTTTGCGCCAACAAACAGGGACAACAGCTACTAGCAGAGTGCCCTGTCACAATACATATACTGTACCATAAAAATGTATTACATGCTTACTGAACTGCTAATTTGCTATAACAGCAGGTAATTATCACTAATGTAGAACTTAAAGTTGGATATATTATTCTTGGACATTATTGAAGTCTACGCAAAACATTACAGATACATAACTGGGACGTACTGTTGATCAGACGAAAGCTGTGTGAAACTAATTACATGAATGTTAAAAATAGAGTAAATTAAACACTAATACCTTCACAGATAGCACACAATAATTCATATAATTTGCATGCTTGGGAATGTCTTCATTATGAATAATAGCGTACTAATTACGAAGTACGAAGTTATGTTTGTAAGGTTACATAATTTCAGTGTGTGTTTTTTTTTTTTTTATTATTACTAAACAAACATGACATTGGCGTAAACTGTCTGCCAAAGAAAAAGGTACGTGTTATTTCAGCAATGCAATATGATTGGCAGATGAAATTGATCGTGCTCTGCCAAGCGCTTGGTCCTTTAAGTACACTCTTGATTACAGCGCAGGTTGTGATGTCTTAGAGCACACAGCCAGTATTCTTGCGACAGTAGGAAATTCTGCTCCGAGATATACATAGTTTGGGAGTGCGTCACCAGTTATTTACATACTGTAGTTAAAAATTAACGGTACGGCCATGTGCTGGGATTTTTATGTCACCGAAGTGACAGGTGCTGCCATTGTGTAAGTTTTCGTAAATTGCTTTGTCAGCCTATCAAAACAAGGATGCGGCCATTATGAGAGTACTAACTGTGGTAACGTTTAAGAAGCGAGATTGTGATGGAGGGTTTGTGGATGGTATGCTGCAGTTGGCGAGCCTGCGGAAGCTGGAACAGGAGAACCGGGAAGCTGGGGAACAGCTGGAGGATGTGGTGCGGCGGGGTGAGGCGCTGCTGGAGCAGATCCAGGCAGCGCTGGCCGACATTGCCAAGAGCCAGCTAGATATGCAACACTTGCAGGCTGAGCCATCTGGTGATGCGTGAGTCGTGGCTGGGGTGGTAACACTATGATGCTACCCTGCCTGGTATGGGAGAAGGTGCGTTGTTATATTTTTCATCTAGCTACAGTAGTTGCTGTTCATTATCACAAGGTTGTTATCGTTAAAAATGTGATGTGGTCCTTAAAAAGGAAAACTTTTCTGTAATGGCATTTGAAAGACTCTGAAATTTTTTGCCAAAGTGTTGCTTCTTGTATTCATTAAATTTTTTATTTCCAAATGACTAGAATTTTCACAAATATAAAGTTGGTAACATCAATATTTCATACTGTGCGAAATGTTGGGAACTATGAAACTGAGCAGACGATGATTAGGGCGATGTATACGGACTTGTGTTTAAATATTAAGTTTTATATTAATTATAATCTCACATGGTTGTAATTTAAATATATGAATTGTGTTAGTAGTGTGTTACAGTTGTGAATTAGTCATAAATTCAGAATGATTCTAGTAAAGCAGTTACATTTGTGGCAAAAACCTGAAATTTTCAAAATGTGGAAACTTGCATTGATCATTCATTTGCCTTCTCCCTAATTTTATTTTTTTTGCAAGTGTAGCCGTTTCATTAGTTGATGTGTGAAATCTGAATTCATTTTGAGTGCACCATACTTTTGGACTAGTGAATACTACGTGCAGTGTACCTATTAGGCTATCTTGATTAATTTGTAAAAATAGCTGGTGTTTTGCATTGTTTTATTACAGTGCATTGGTATGCATTTGTCTTAAAAATATCATGAAACACTGAATGTAGATACAGTAGCCGTTATTTTTAATGGGATTGACTTACATAGTCCAAAAAATATTTTTTTTTTATTTTATCATTTATCTTCCAGATTTTGTGTTAATAAATTTGCTTGCCAGTGAGTTGTCTAGTGAATTAGACTTATTGAATTTGTAACATTTTGGGCCAAGTACCTAATTACCATACTGTTTGTTGTATGTTTTTCAAGAAGTACTGTTCATTAAATAAATTAAATGCTAACTTAATTACTATGTATAGAGAAATGTCTATTTTGGCTGATGGTAAGGCTACATTAACTTAATTGGTGATCTTAATGATTACATAAATTGATTTGTCAATATTGTTGTTTATAAATATATTTGAATTGAAATAATAATTGAAACAAACTATGAAAAAAATCAGAAACATTTCTTTAGAAATAAATTGTACTGGAATCGCGAGATATCTTTAGTTTTCTGTTGAGACCAGTGAAATTATTCAGGTATCATATCACAAATCACTGTTTAATGAGTTTTTTTTTTTTTTGGTATCATGCTAGACAATCTGTTTTTCAAGTTGTTTGTATATTGTTATTTCTCTGATAATCTCTTCTGTGATATTCCATTTTTTTAATAATATACTGTGCAGTGCGTGTATTTGTTCACCAGCTCATTGTGAAATTGTTCTTAAACGTGGGGTATCAGTCTCCATATTAAATTATATTAATTTTAATTTTTTTTTTAATTCTAAGAAGAAAGTGTGAAATTTGCAATTACAGTATAAATTCTTTTTATCTTGAACTACAATAAAAACATAGCATTAGAACTTTTTAACATATGTTTACATAACAGTCATTCAAACAATTTATTTTATATTTTTAAATTGCCCTACTGATTGCGGCCTGGATGTATGTTGAAAGTACAACTGCGATACTTGTATTGTAGTTTAAGATAAATAGAATTACAGTAATGCCACAATCACAAATTTAACTTACCGGTACACTTTTTCCCTCAGAATTTAAAGAACCCCCAAAAATTACAATAATCCAATATGGTTTACTGATGCCCCACCTTAATTTCTGACGAATTCAGATAACCTCAATGGTATTATTTTACAATTTTTTTGTGATTATGGTTTTACTGTGTTTAATACTGTATTTTATTAGACTTTCTCTGTTCTCTCGTTAAAGAATTAATGCAAAGTGGTTTTTCATTTCCCTTGGATTGAGATGAGATATTAAATATGTAGGTATTACAGTAAATCCTCGATCTAATGACATTGCACAGTGCCAGGTAAATATGTCGTTAGATCGCCGATGTCGTTAGTCCCGAGGTAATTAATGTAGACCGCCCCCCCCTCCCCCCCCAAAAAAAGAAATTAATTTTAAAGTGTGTTTTTTTTTAAAGTTAATGTAGAATAATTACTGATTTAAAATAAACACGTTTCTCATTGAAATTATACTTTAGTACAATGAAAATGTGTCTTCCAAATAAAATGGTAAGCCCTTAGTCCCCTGTGTGCCGTGTGGTAAGTGGCAGCGAGGCGTGCTCGGTCTGGTTGTGTAGGATGGGGGAGGAAAGTGACAGCTGGCCTTGGCTTGTCTCCCTCTAGGCTTGCTGTGCGTGCATGATTCATCTTGCTTGCCTGGCTCGTAGCACAAACTATATTAGAACTTGTATTGTTTTGTGAAAGTATACGGTAACTATTTAAAACCTTTCAGCACCGCCATTGTCTTTTTTTTTACTGTGCAAGAACTGTTACAGCATGCCACCATTATAAGAATGTAAGCGATAATAATAAAAGTGCTTATTTAAGAACAAACATTAAAAAAAATATTTTTTTTTTTTTTTTTTTTTTTTTTTTTACTCGAACTCCTATTATGAACGTGAGTTTGGAGCCACTCAAAAGGGCTAAAAACTGACTTTTTAAGGTGCTGTCACGTATAAAATAACCACTGAATTACTCATCGCTAAAAGTCTTAGGCCTATTAGAAAAATCATGGAACTATGCACAATGCACCAGTTTAATTTCTGTACTGAGAATAGAGGCGAAGAGGCTCTCGGCGTGCTGGTTGTAGTCACTCTTATTGCTCCACTGTTGAGAGAGCATAAAACAAAAAAAAACCTTATCAGCCCACATGCACAGTGACGGGACTGTTGTATTTGCATCATAGGCAGTTTTTATGCCGCAGCGATTTCATAGCCACTTGAGGAGTGATCAGTAACACAGCGGAAGGTGTCAAGGTCAAGTCGAGCTCAGTTCTGTCGCCAGAGTAAAAAAGATGAGAATGCTGGATTTTTTTCTTCTTTTGTGGACTGAGTGCAATACTGGTCCTTTCCCCTCTCCCCGTGCTGTAATAAGGGCAAAAAATAATACGTGTGGTCTCTTCAACACCCATCCTCCTGGGCACTCACAAGCAACGGAAACAAATAGGTACGTTGGCTGATGGGAGAGAGTGGCCGAGCGGGAAAGGAAAAACAAACATATGGCTCTGCTCTGTGGCAAGACAGGATGCGAGTTTCACATGACTATCAGACAGTCGGCAGTTGATGCGCGTGCACAGAAGCATAATCTGGCTTGTTGGCTGGCGTAGACAGTTGGGTGGGGGGGGGGGGTGTTATTTATTTTTAGCTGTGCGTTTCTTACAGCACAGCACTCACCAAAGAAAATGCAGCGTGGATGATTTTCTTTAACTTTTTGATTTTTACGACCCAAATTTTTTACGATTCCTCAAAAAAGTGTCCTAAATTACCATTGCTATGCCACGTCAGGTATCTGTGTAGCTGAGATAAGGGCACATGGAGAAGTCAGTGTGAGCTGGAAGTGCAGGGTGGTGGGAGAAAGGGGGAAGGAGATAAGGCAGCGTTAGTCATCACCTCTCACATATGTCGGTGTTGCGCGGGCGGCCAGGCAAAGTTTCTTGACATTTTGCAACTTTTTTTTTTTTTTTTTGTTTCACGGCTGCATATCACTAATTTATGATAACTGCAGTATCTTATTGTTTAATGTACACATAATTATTTTTAAACAACATTTTACTGCAATATATTGCGCTTTACTTAGCTTTGATTTGTTTTAAAAATATTAATTTTTCCAGGGTCCCTGGAAATTAATGTCATTTATCGCCGATGTCGTTAGATCCAATGTTAAATCAGGGGTTTACTGTAACTTCAGCGCTCAATTAAACCTTTTGATACACTGTTCATAAATCATCAATTCAACTGGTATAAAAAAGTCATATTGATGGTAATGTTTGTATGGATTTTTGTGATAAACATCATGAAATAGTTGTAAAGACTTTCAGAGTTTTTGTAAGCACCAGTTAATACAAACCTCATTACGTATTAGAAATGTATAAAATTTAGGTCTCTTCAGAATTGTATTAAACAGATTTAAGTGTATGTACAGTACTATGTGGAGAAGTTGTACCGTATTAAAGTGCCTGATGTACCTATTTACTAGCCTGTTGTGTGGAGTGATTGTTTTGATATTAATTGTTCACGTGTTCAAAATTTTGGTACTAAAATTTAAGTTCTAATTTTAAATTTTTGCTTTACCTTATAGGAGAAGGGAGAAAAAATTACCATTTTTTGTTGGTGGTATAAAAATCAATTCTGTTAGAGGTTGGGTTCTGTGATTTTCTGAGTTGTGCTTTAATAATATTACATATTACTGGTTCATGTTTTTAATTTCTTACTTTTAAAAATGTTAAATAAAATGGGTTGTGTGATCAGATTACTGGCAAAGTTTGCATTGTTTACAAAGTACATATGTTGCACTTCTTCCAGTTATCATTATTATTTTTTATTTGCACATTTCAAATGAACTTAACTTTAAGTTGAAATACTCTTTACATTTAATATTTTTAAAGTGTGGCAATTTACATTGCAGAAAATGTTGGCGTAGTGTCGTTTTGCATTACAATTTATATTTCATTCTTTATAACTGCATGTGCAACTTGGAGACTAGGTAATGTTTTTGAGCTGTTGCATCTTAACCGATTAGTTCTTGTGGTTTCTATAATATTGAGTGCAACGTGTAATGTTAGTGGCAATGCAGTGACATCTCATTACTTGAAGTAAGGCATTTTAAAAATATTTGTAGTACCTTACGTTATTGTCTCTGTTTAACTTACAAACTTACAAGAAGACTGCTGATTGATTTGTACTTTTGTATTAGATATTATGTTAAACATGTAGTTCATTGATTAGTGGGATTTTGTACTCATTTCTTTGCAATTAATGCACTTGTTCAGTGTTTTTTTTTTTTTTTTCAATCAAGGTTTGCTAATTTAGATTTGTTGTTGAATGCTGAGTGTATGAATTAATATATGACTGATGCATATATATTTGTGATGTTGGAAATCTCGTGAATAAACCTTGTGTTATAGAAGTGTTGAAGTTGTATGTACCTTTTTTTTAAATCCAGAATTTATACCAGTATATTCCTAATGGTTTTGGCTGAAATTGTGTGTTACAGTTAAATCTGTGGTATTTCTAAATCGTGGATAATTAGGAATAATATGTAATACATTGACCCTTGAATTTCCTACTAAATCATTGTAAAAATTTTTAAATGAATTACTTTGCCTATAGCATTTGTGCACTGAATCATGGTAGTAACAGCTTATTTTGCACAAAAAGTGCCAGGAAACACATATGATTCTATTAATTAATTAACACTTTTAATATACCCGGGAGTCTAAAAATATTTTGTATAAAGCAACTACAGAAGTTTTTAAAATTCTGTGAAGCGATCAGTCTACGCTTGGGATATACTTTTTCGATTAGTCAGTTGTGTGTTTTTAGGGTTTTTGCTTAGTTTCTTTGTTAATGTTTATTTTGCATAAATAATGCTAACCAGTGTTACTGACACTTCAGAACAAAGAGCTGGTCAGCCTAGCATCAGTTAAGTATAGGGCAGTGATGATGCCTTTATTAATTTCAAAGGTCTCAGTGTCTTGCCCGGCCACCCTACTTTAGTCTATTGTCTTTAGATGACTAAACTGCTAGCGTTTATACAATTGTAAGTTTCAGGAGTACGTATTTGTTTCAGTAAGAGTTTCATGTTTGTTGTTGTAAGCCTTGTTTCAATAAGAATTTCATGTTTGTTGTAAGACTGATAGTTTTCTAAGAAAGTAATTTGGTTAATTAATTTAAATATTATAATTTTGCTGAACAGGATACCACCTATAAAACCCACTCTCTAAATGTAAAACCGCTATTGGGCCTGGCGAAACAGTACCAGTAACAGAAAACCGCATCTGCATGCAATTGCTAGTGACTAGTCTTTTCGTTGTAATATTTTAGTTCTGTTTTCGGACGGCATGTGAATTTAAAATAAATATGTTTTGTGTGGACGGAAGTTATGAAACTTTGTATCCCTTCAAAGAACTGTTTTTATTCCTACTAGAACACATTAAGTATATAGAAACGTTTTACACAGTTCGGTATAAATCATGTGCAAACATGCTAATGTATTGAACCTCATAGAAATGAGCCATTGTTTAATAGCTTATTCCCCCAGCATGCAATCTTTTCTGACGTCACTGGCCAAGTCGTACATTGTCCAAGCAACGTGTTCATTTTTTGTTACTGAAGGTAAAGAGGTAGAATGAAATCTGCAGTACCAGTATCTGTTTTGTGACAAAGATAAAACTGTCTGACCACGTTTATTTGTCAATGTGACCCCATCAGGCAGGAATGGTCAGTGACGGTGAGTGGGGAAGGTCATCCTAATCTGCTCATTGTTAACTCTGCTGGATACAGAGGCTGCCTTGCCAGTCTGCTTTCATTTTGGTGGGTGAGTTGTGCTTCCTCTAGCGACTGTTAAGTTAGCGTTTTGATTTTGCGTTCTAATTTTGTATGTTTTGGTGTACAAATACATTAAACTATCTAAGTAAATAGTGTTCCTGTGTGTACAACTTACTATGGTCTAAAACATTGTCAGAGAAAATTTCTGTCATTAAATAAATGGAGAGATGAAGCCTTCTCACATTCTACAAATAGTACAGAACTTAGGTGTCGGGGACTACCGGTAACCCATCACTGCATACATGATCAATTCCAGACAATTTTCAGGCTTTGAAATAAGATAACTCCTTTTGCAGACTTTCAAATTTCTCTTTTGATTCTAGTTTGCCCCTCGGCTGATAAGTTTGCTGGTTACCTATTGCCACTTATTGAAGTGCAGTGTGCCACCATTCACCATCTGAGGAAACTTTTCCAGTGAGCAGTGTTTTGTATGTTACCTATAATAGCATTTTGTAAGTTGTATGTATATGTGCACTTCTCTCTCAACCTTATTGTTCCAAAGTGGTTGGTTACTACCTATATACAGTGGAACCTCGTAAATAAAAACCCTGTTAATACAAAGTTCTCGTTTACACAGTGATTTTTATTCCCCTTGGAATGGGACAAGAAATCAAATAATTACTTGAATGTTTAATAAAAATTTTGTTCATGCATTAAAATATGCAATATCAAGTTCTCAAGTAAAAGGAAGTCATTGTGGTGAAAACACTATTTGATTTGTGGGGATAAACAGAGTGACCAAAATTGAGAAACTTTTTAAGGTTTTAGTGAACACCTGTTATTACAAACCTCATTATTACCAATAGGCAGAATTTTGATCGCTTCAGGTTTGTATTAAAGAGGTTTGACTGTACTGCAATGGTTACATTCCAGAAGGCTTATTTCGGTATCATATTCGACAATCTCCTGTAGCATTAGTACGCTTTAAAATTTGTTTGTTTATTCATTAATTAATGTTTGAATGCACATTTGTCTATTTTATTTGGTTATGTATAATTTCACTTGATAATTGATTTTAAATTGCTGTATTCTGCCATTAATTAATAGTAGGGGTGTGATAATAGTGGTTTGTAGCATTTGAATAGTTTTCGAGCGAATGTAATTTTTTCAGATAATTTTCAAATAACTTATGTACAGTTTTTTTAGTTTTACCATTGCTAGTACACAATCTTGCATTTACGTAGAGATATAAAAATGTTCTTTGCTTTATTAATAAAAGCATCAAAATTTAGTGGTTTTTACTTGATAACCTTGAAAATTATTGAAGCATACATGTTTGTTACTTTGTACCAGTACTTATAGCAACACACTGCTTTTCCTTCTCAGTCTTCTTCTTTCGTCCCGTACTGTGACGGGTCCTCTCCTCGTCTGTTGCTTGGCTGTAGATGTATAAGGTGAAGATGTTTGGTATCGAGTCCCTGTTTGCGGCGGTAGAATGTGGTGGTGCTGTATATACGTATGACGTAGGTTATGTTGATCCTTGCTGCCGGCGACGACTTATCAAATTAGACTTTTCCTTGTTTGTTATTTATATGCCCGGATAGCCTGAGGAGTTTACCTAAGGAGTTTACATAGAAGAAAAAAGAAGCAAATTTTTTCAATAACTTTCAGTTTCTTTTAATAATAGTACATGGCACAATAACGTACAAAAATTCTTTCCCGTGATTTTATGTCTTACGGTGTGAATGTGAATAGGTAACACCAGTGGCGGAATTCTTAAAACTAAACAATTAATATGGGGATATTCATCACAACAAATTCGGGTACATTTGTGTACCCGAGCCAGTACTGTCGGGTACAGGGTACAGACAGCACAATTCTGGTACGTGTACCCGAATTCGGGTACGGTTGGCAACACTACTGGGCGGACACCCGGACTTACTCGGCCGAGCGGCGGAGGGATACATCAGGATCCAACTTGCCTAAAAAGCCGGTTAATTGACGTTTATAACCTAAAAATTGTATGTAACATAGATACTGATAAATTTACAAAGCATTTTATTCCGTAATACCAGCTAAATATTCATTAGTTTATTAATTGGGGATGTGCAGCGGATCACCACCTTCATGGAGTTTTGCGCCCGACACTACCACCCATGTCGATCGAGAAACGCCCGGCAGAGCTCATCGCATTCCAGCACGTCCCAATACGTGCCTCCAAGCGAGTGAACTCTGACCTGCCCGCCAGATAAATCCATCCAAAGCACAGGCTAGCTCAGAGCTTATTTGAAATTTTTAAAAGCTAGCACTTCTCTGTACATGCTTCAAAGCAAGAGAACTACGACTAGCCTGCCACATAAATCCCATTCCAGGAGAAGCAAGCTAAGAGGCTACTTGAAATTAAAAAAATCCAAACAAGGTAAAATATCAGAAAAGTTTACTTAGAAAAGTTGCTTGAAATTAAATTAGCTTTAAAATTAGTCCAAATACTGCATGAATCCGATAAAATTGACATGTAAAATTAAATACTTTTCTCTTGCTTTAACAGTTAAATTTTAAATTTTGAATAGACTTTTAATGTTAATTTCTCTATTAGCATCCCCAATTAATAGGTTGGATTCCGCCGTATACATCCTTATTCCTGGTTAAGTTGGCCTACTTAATTTGTTATAAACAACAAAGAAAAAAAATATTAATTAAGACAAAAAAAATTGAAATTACTGTATGATAAGAGGCCAAGTAAGTGCTGCATGCCAGTGCACGTCACAGTACAGTAGTATGTTTAAGGGAAAAAAAAAAAAACAAATTTGTTTTCTACAGATGGCACAGCTGATCTAGTTTACTTAATAAAAAAAAACTTTTCATAAATGTTACTATTGAATTTTGATAGCAAAATTAATATGTAGTAAATTACTATGATAGTATGAAAAATTTGGATCTCAGTAAGCAGGAAACTATAGAATCCTAATGTTTTTAGAAACTGAATAATATTCTAAGTACTGTACATAATTTTGGTAAAATAACAGTGAAATTTTCTGCCTATTTTCCATTTAAAAACATTTGTAAAACAAGTGGCAACCAGCTAATTAACAATTATAGTATCGGTAAAAAATGCCAATAGGGCACCCACACAAACTATTTCATTAATTGGCTTGCTTACTTACAAAACCATTTTAAAATGTTACAATAGTAACTGTGCATTAATTTCTTACATGAACTGGTTAAATTTCATGCCAATGATCAGCTTTGATTCACACATTGATCACAGTAAATTCGGAATTGCTGACTACAGGAATAGCTGAAAATGATGGCCATTTTAGTTTGTATTCCCATTCTTTGCGACATTGCTGGGGATCTGTGCGCGGCTAGGTTTTCCATTTTTTGCGTTACGAAAATCAAAATTATTAACTTCCCTGCAGTAAATATTTTATGCTAACGAACAGCATTGAACACCATTTCATACATGTTTGGCAACTATGTAGACTTCGAACTTTCGCTGCAGCTACTGTAACTGTTGCAGCCATCTCGTCAATGTATTGAAATGTTTCATTATCTGTTTTTGCGTACCACTAGGCTTTAAGTGCAAAGTATATGATGATCACTGTCTTCAGACTGACTCAGTAGTAGTGTAGTAAGGGTAGCTTCTTGAGGTAACCACGTAACAACACAATAGCAATGTAATTAAAATAACATCTGTTACAGAAGACAGATTAACATTGGAGAAATAGTAGAAAAATTATTGAAGCATTATTACTTTTGGAAAACGTCTTGTGTGGGAAATCTGTTCTTAGAGTAGTAAATGAACCAGCGGAAAAATATGTGTGACGTAGTTGGGAAACATGTTGAGCAAATGAAAAATGCAAAAAAAAAAAAAGGTCTGAAACATTTCAACCTCAAAACACTTGAAAAGTATTTAAATTTAAAATTTTCATGCGTCACTGCTGTGTTTCTTTCATATGTAGCAGTGTTTAATCACTGATAACAAGGTATGAAGCACTGAATAAACACTAGGAAAAGTACACACTGAACACTGAAACTGAGCATAATAAAACATTGAAACAACACAATGATAATTAGGTAAATGAAACACTACCACATATGGCTTTCACCCCCGCTCGGGGCAGCGAAGGAGTTTTCTTGGGAGTCTTTGGCAGTGTGACAGACTGGCTACGGGAAGGGGGCGTGTCTGGACGCACGTCAAATTCATAGTCCCTTTGTTTTGAAGTGTCTGTTGTAGAGTTAGGAGGTTGTCTTGGTGGCGTGTGTGGGGTTGCTATGGTAGCACACTTGAAATCAGTTTATTATTTTATGGTGTAAGTTTTGTGATCTTGCTTAGTTTATATTTGTGTGAGATGTGATTGTCGATTTTGTAAAATTAAAAGGGTGGTTAGGTTCAATTTCATCAGCACAAATTTGTTTGGGTTTATTTGGTTGACCACCAATCATGAGGTAATATGCACAGTATATTTAACTTTATCTAATTTATTAGCAAAAATTTAATATTGTGAAGTGTTCAGCCACTTCCCCATCTTGTTTAAATATTTATAAAGTGTTTTTATTTTCTTATTTAAATTTATATGTAAATCTTTCTTAACAGGCTACATGCCATTTTCAGTGTGAGTTAGTCAGGTGTCCGGTATGATACGACAGAATTCAATAACTTAGTAATTGGGGACATATTAACTTAAATTCATCCTTTCGAAATTTAAAAATAAAAAAGTCAAGGAATTTTAAAGTAGAGTCATTTGTTTATTTTCCTGGCTTGTTTGGTTTCAAATTGACCACAGTAACATTTTAATTATTTTTGTTGATACAGTATAACTTTTTCTTGTATTTTGACCAATTTTTGAGTTTTAGCATATTATTACATTTTCCCTGGTGAAGTAACTTCAGGTGTTGCAAGCTTCTCCAGGCTGTAGGATTTCTGGCGCTGTGGTTGATCAATTGCTTCATAGAATTCTCTCCATGACGTAGGTTATTGACGCATGTAGGTCAGCCATCACAAGGGGTTGTTTAGGGTATTGCGCCGCGAAAGTAGTTCCACTGTTGCGCACTTTTTGTCCCCAATTATTATATTTGTGTGGATAAATAATTTTATTTCAATGTAAAAACTATATATTCAAATTTTGGAATCGTTTGTTATGTGTTTAAGTGTCATTTTACTGCTTTTGGGGGAATTGGAGTCTGTTGTATCACTCCGCCGAGGGATACCTTAGCTAC
>PNEQ01053367.1:0-11117 GCA_003012365.1 Medauroidea extradentata
ATAATCGCCCCCCCCCAATCCTTTACCTCACTCCCCCCACCTTAGAACTCAATCTTCACTCTCCAAAGTTCCTGTCACAACCTGTCTGACACTGAACATTACGCTCTTTTACCCAGCCTTACACATATATGCAAATACAACTTTCCCTCTATGCTGAAATATATTCTCATATGTCAAGTTCAGTCTCCATACATGTTTAGTTTCTATACTATCTATACATTTCTAAACATTTAATGTAAACTAGTTGTGAAGAATTTAATTATAATACTAATCGATCACACAAAACACACACATTTTCAAAGAATTGAACTTTATTTACAATATGATATCTACATACTGCTACATAAATCACTTAGGATCCCTCTTAAAAACATACTATTAAATACCGATTTAAAAATCATCCAAAACAAACAAACTTCGACCAGTCATAGTATTCAATTACATAATAGATTAATAGTAAACACATTAAAAAAACAAGCTTTCAGTAGAATTCTCTAAAAAAACCGCAAATGAACTGTAAATTAATTCAAATCCATCAATTTATTACATAACACAATTTATATGACATAAAGCCGGTCGCGAGATTTACCTATTTTATAAACACACACACACATATATATATTAGAAATACTTATGCCAAGATCAAGTTACATATTGTTTTCTTGTTTATCTACACAGGTAAACCAAACAGATTAAGGAATATACTGCCTCCTGGTTATTTCTGAAGTGAGCTCAATTAATTTGTTCGTAGTTGAAGATGATTTCTAGCAAGCATGGTCCACCCAGAACCTTTCATTACCATCTCTTCTTCCTCAAGACAAATATTTCATCTACTACTTTCGATACTGTTTCCGATTTCATCAATGTTATAAAGGGGCACATTTGTATTCTTGAATGCTTTCCTATAATGTGCTACTTCGTACAGATCAGAATTAGTGTAATCACACTACATCCATTTATTATATATCAATGATCCATAATTTTCCATCTCTGCTGTAAGTTTCTGTATTAAATTTTGGTTCTTACTGTTCACAATTGTACAAAAGTTTTTCGCTGTACCTGACGAGTTCGTTGTAACATATGTCGTCAGATTACCTCGGAAAGCCGATTCCTTCACTACGAATAAATTTTTATTACGACATATCTACATCATGTACTGTCGCAGTAGCGTTAGCTTTACAAATTTTTACGTGTTCGCTATTAGATTCACGACAGTTTTTTTCTCCATTGTTAGGTGTATCAAAACACTTGAACTTGCGCCCACACTTGTAACATCCCAGTGTATCTTCTTCTTAGAACATGTTTTACTTCTCTCATGTCGTTGAGAATCGTGACGTCTGCTGAAAGACTTCTAACATTTGCGACATTGATAACATTTATATGGCATAGTCATGGATTCACTTCGCAAAGTAAAGGACCTCGGTAGCTTGGACTGTGTCAGTGAAGATGACATCAGTGCTGTTGGTGTTGAGAGGCTATTCGGTGATACTGTTGCCGACCCAAGAGCAGCTGATGAAGTCATTACAGGATTGCTCGAAGATTCCACACCAGGAAGGTTCTCGTTAGAAGAAGCCACTACAACTCTCGGTGATATAGCTGCGCAGGTCCAAGGGGTAGATGTCATCCTGCCAGTCTTCTATATTGCAGAACCACTTATTATGAATTCTCAAGGTCCTCCAAGGGGCTATTCGATGTTCTTCCTTCAGTATCTATTGACGAACTGCAAATCTTACCTCTCCCACCTATGTATGTATAGTAGCCCTCGAAACTACCTACTTGTCACTAAAAAAACTAATATAACTCTCTGAATGTCTTCAGAATACCTCGGAATGCAGGTTCCTTCAGCACCATTAAGTTTTTTCTAATTGCCCTCATAACATTATCATGTACAAGCGAATCAGTTTTTTAAGCACACATTCATTGTATCACGTTCGTTATATATATATCGTCAGATTCGATCTTGATTGCTAGATGAATCATATAACTTGACAGTACGCACACACTTTTATCATCCCAGTGTAAAAAAACTCATAATGACTTCTTCGTACATGTTTTATGTCTCTCATGTCTTCTGGCATGGCTACTTTTATTATTGAAAATATGGACCAGAAATGTCTGACTGTTTCATAATTCCTTCACACCTCGTAGTAGAAAGTTCTAGTACATCACAAGCATGATTGTGTAGTCGTTGAATCTTGCTGCTCTGAAGGGAGAAAAACTTCCCCTTTACATATTTCCATATGTCTATTTAAATTGTCATCACGTGTATACAGCCTGTGGCACTTATCACATCGAAAGGCTGTACGACATGGGTTCATTGTGCATTTACTTATGCCATGCCTTCTTGCATGGTGTGCATAGACAAATGTCTTGTCGCAGTAGTTGGACTGATGTATGGGATGCTTTGACGTCGACTCTCTTGAAATTACATTCATCGGAACGGATGTCTTCACTGATGACGATGCCACATATTTATTCACCTCAATAGGGGCCAAACTACTACTGCATAGCGGTCGCAATTTCCTTAAATATCGATTGATCGTTAGAGGAATGAGACCTTTGCAAGTACCTGTATGACTTTTCAAGTTGCTGCTTCGTCCAAAAATGGGTTTTGCAGTTTTTCAGGGGTACACACTACTATTCACGTTCAGAGTACATCCTTCCTCGTGCTGACATACAGTTTTCTTCTTCGTAGATACCTTCTTGCAGCAAGAACACGAATAACTATCCTGTTTATTTTCCATATTTACTGGATGATAGTTATACTTTTCACAGTACTATACTAATTACAACCGAGCAGTCTGAACCCTTTCCTGCCCTTATTTCCATACCATTCCTTTTAAAACTTATTTTTCACCCTAAACACTGTTTACCTTTCATCAGGCTATCATACATACAGTCATGCATACTTGCACCCAAATTAATTAGATTTTTTAAAGAATAGCAGTCATAATTTGTTTCGGTTAGCAACAACTAGTCAATCATCACAGGTAAAGAACTAACCAATGTTGTTGTAGAGTTCTATTATTAACTATTTAATGACTCGTTTTGGTTTAGTTTGTGACTTTTCGTAACTTCTTCGCATAACTTCTTTACTACTACTTTGCGAATCGGGATGTGACAATTTCTGGATACTATGAGGCTACAAATGCCTGTAGGAAAATATAAATAAATATGTAAAACCCTTCACTATGAGTTAAGAATGTTTCGTAAGGTCTCCATGTATTTGCTACAATTATAATGCTAGCATGTAGTTCGCAAATTCCTCGATATGTGATGAGAGTAAAACTTGATTGTCATTAGTTCAGCCTCGAGCAGATGTATCCTTTCACATACTCTTTATTGATTCGAGGACTCTATCAGTCATAATCAGAGTGGAGTATGTGTTAACCTAAAATAAGCATGTGAAAATACTAACGATTTCATCACACATGTGTACATTAATCAGTAACAAAGATATTAAAAATTATAGATCTTGATTTATTCACTTAAGAAGAAGTTAACAGCGTATATTCGCATGCCCTGGTAGCTCAGCGGTAGAGCGTTTGGATTTGAACTAAATGGTCCAGGGTTTGATTGCCTGCCAGTACTATGTATTTTAACTTATTACTGTTCGAGCAATCAACTAGCCTAGAGTATATTTGTGAGGGTTTGTTAATACATAATATATAAAGGAATGTTCCAAATCTAGATTTTTCCAATGAACACTTCGATCAGAAGGCTGATGGCGTGGAGGGGTGGAGTGGGAAGGAGGGGAGGGAGGAGTGGAGGAAGATGGAGTGGTGGTGGTGGTGGTGAAGGGGGGTTAGAGTGTGGGAGGGGTGGATGAGTAGGTCGTGTAAGGGAGGGGATGTTGGTGGGAGGGGAGTTGGTGGTCAGCGTAAGTATGATAAGTTATTTCCTTAGAGGGTGTGGTGCTCTTCGGATTGTGTCTGTTATGTTTGAAAGTAGTCAAAGGGTCTTACTTGTATCACAAATAACTGATTGATTTAATCGCAGCTGATCGGGTGTCATTGTGTAAGTGGTGGGGTATGTGCTCGATGCTGAACTATACGATATAATTCGAGTGTATTGTAATTTATATTAAAAATGAATTTAATGAACAATGATTTTCTTAAATTTTTTTAGGAAGTGATAATAATTTATTGGAAATCGAACGGATATAATTCAGTTTTGTTTGTGGGGTGATCGAGCATACAGGAAAATATCCCGTGTGTATTATAGTCAATTAAAATGTAATTTTATTTAAAAACATTTTTTTTGAAAACGTAAAATAGTTTTTATCGGAATACGAAAAGATTTTGATTAGATGGTGGTGTGCATAAGCAGATACCAGTATTGGTCCAAAAAATTAAAAATCATCAAAAAATATTTAAGATAAAAATTTTAAAAATAAAATTGTATTAATTGTTTTTACTGATTTTTTAAATATTGATTATCAGTGACGAACGAAAAATGCATAATCTGCCTGCTTTGAGAACACATTGGGATCATCCTAATTTTGAAACATCCACAAACAGAATTTTGAGTCAAGGAAGAAAAAAAAAAAGGGACTTTGTTGAGGAAAAAGGGAAATTTTTGTCCTAATTTTGGGAAAGTTTAGGCGATTTTCGACCTCCATGTGATGCCTAGGGAGGTTTCAAGCACACGATTAAAGGTCAAGGTCATCCAACATGGCGGCTGGGGCCTGGATGTGGCACCACACTTCGACTACTGTTCTTGAAGGAACTAAACCATACTACTCTCATCAATCTGTAGATGTGTGCGTGGCGTTGACAGTGGGATGTGGACCTTCGTGACGCCGAATTCCGGAGGAGAGAGGTCACCGTTAGACGAGCAGGCCAGGTGCCAATGACCTCTCGGTCGTTGTAGTCTCTGCCGTCGACTTTAGTAGCTAATGTTGTGTCTCGTCGCTTCTTTGAGATGCCGTTCTCCGCACAGTTCTGCTGGGCTCGTAGTTTCGGCGTGCACACAAACCTTGTTCCTGTGGTTAGACTGTCCGTCGTTATTTTACATCACTTCCGGCTTGAACAAGAGTCTATCTCAGGCGTGCGGTTCGTCGAGACCTTGATGGCGCGCCGTTGCTGCGACGCGATGGTATTTAAAATGAATGATAACAAGTTCTGGTGCTTGCATGGGGAAATTTAGAGCGGAAGCGTTGTCAGCTATCTATCAATTCCCAATGTTGATCAAACGAATTTTATGATTGATCAAATGTGATCTAAAGATTGCCATCATAAATCTTACAATATTTTAAGTTTAAGGGGGGGGGGGGGGGGCTAACTTCGAACCGGTGCTAACTGCGACGTTTTTCAAAACGTTTTAAATAATACCCGTAGGCGTCCTGAGGCTTGAACTACAGATAACCGGTGGTGTCATCCCGGCCATCAGTACTTCGCGGCTAGACATTGTATCTGCTAAAAGGCGTCTCGACGCTTGAATCGACGACGTCCGGCGGTAGAACCCTTGTGCGTCGTCCTTCGCGGCTAAACGACGTCTGTTCTAAAACTGTTAGCGAACACTCGCTTTGCTCGTGGTTAGCACTAAAATCCACGCCACTTCGTCTGCAGGCTTTGGTTCAGTTTGGCCAATCAGGAACCAGCTTCCGACAGATGGCCCCACTCCTAGAGGACAGCAACTTCTTGCTATTGCCGTATTTATTGTACTATTATATAATCTCGCTATACAACAACACAGACAATTGCCCTATATGTTTTTCTTAATGGTTAAACTTCGGGGTCGGTCCCCGGATTTTCGCATGTGGGAATCGTGCCGGACGATGCCGTTGGTCGACGGGCTTTCTCGTGGAACTCCCGTTTCCTCCACCCTTTCATTCCGGTGCTACTCCATACTCACTTCATGTCACCCCTCACCAGCGCTAAAGACCTCAATGTTAAGCGCTGACCAAAATCTCTCACTTACTCTTAATGGCTAAAATTTCTTACATTCTAATTAATCTACCAATTAACATTTTCATAAAGACTAAAGGCTGGCTTTTCTGCCTTCTCGTCCAGCAGCTATGGGGTAACTTGAGCTTAGGTGGGGGTGAGAAGGCCCGGACGCTCTAGCCATGTGCACAAGCTTGCCAGTTTCCACAGTGACAAATTATCTGAATTTCGGGTTTTCTCTATAAAGTCTGGTACACTGACACATTATTGTTGAATGTTATTTCATCGTCATTTTTACATGATTGCGAGATGAAAGAATGGTCACAAGACATATATGTGATTTGAACTGTAATGTGTGACAATTGAGTAACACTTGGTTAATTGCGGTGGCGACATTTTGGGGCGTGTTATGACTTGCTCTAGATTGATTGACCAGTTCCTGCCAAATCAAGTTAATTGTTTTTTTACTCACTTGACTGTATTACTAAATATTTTTCCTTCTCCTGAGACACCATATAAATTAGACTTAGTAAAATAGGTAATTTATATTAGATATTAATTTTTTTCTTGTACATTATCTTGTAGACTTCATATTTTTCGTTAAAATAAATCTTAACAATTGAATTGAACAGTATATTAAAACGTTTACTAATAAAGAAAGTACTGTGCAACGACTTTTAAAGTAATGCCGGTTTTGTTTACGTATCTAAGGAAGTGGAATAAAAAAAACCGGAACAAGTTCGTGACTGAATTAATGACTAATTTACAAAATCATTACTAAAGTGTAAACACAAAATTAGAGTGTAAATATAATTTATATCTATAGATACGATACAAGGAAAGGTCGGAGGAGAAAATAAAATGCTGCATAAGACGGATAAAATGAATGAGTTGAGTACGGCTATGACGTAACATGGCTCATAAAGGTTGAAAAGCACAGCCATACTGGTGCACACTTTGGGGATACGCCAATGAAATGTAGCTCGCAAAACTGTAGGCATTAACGAATTTAACAATTCCATGATTATCTGCTGTCATTTTTAGGCGTGGCGCATGTGATACCGCAGGTATAGTAAGTACGTCAAGGATCCCATAAAAATCAATTAACATTAAAACTGAATCTTAGATGTACATTTATTCATTCTACTACACTGTGTACAATAGTTACGGAACATGCCTAGCAGGTGAACTAAATCATACTAATTATTGAGCTGTTCTATGTCTGATGTCAGAATGTGGTGATGAATATAAGGTAATGCTTTTTTATTATGAGTGTCTTCCATACAAAAAATGCTGCACCATTGTTCTTTAATTAATAACTAGAGAAATTTTGGAAATAGTTTCATAAACAATCTTCTACATTTTATGTTAAAGGCCCCACCATTCTTGGCCGTTCATCAATAATAGACAACCATGACGGATTGTTACTCACCAGTAACGTACGTTGAGATGAATAACCTGGTCATGATTACATACTTTCCCTCTACAAGAACAAGTTTAAATATTGATGTTTTTTGTCGAGTGTTTCTTCCAGTGACTTAGCCACTTCAGTTCACTAACAGATGTTTACCAGTTTACCAGCTGCTATAAACCGGTATCAGTAATTTTCTTTCCGGAAACATACGAAATGTATTTTCTAAAACTACGTTGCGCGGATATGTGACTGTTCATACATGTTGTGTAACATACGAAGGACTTATTTTAATAGTGGTAAAACTCCAATTCAGTTCATTTTTAGATACAGAAACCTGAATTATAATTCAATGCCAAATATTCTATTTTCAAGATAGGTGAAATAATGAAGTTCTCAGCGTGGATATCTGCCACTTTTGAAATAAATTAGAACTAACCTTTCTTAACAAGATGGTGGATACAACTGTTTTTTTTTTTTTTACAAAATTGGAATTGTACCACTATTGAAATAAGCCCCTCATTTAATTCCAAACTAAACTTTGCGAATGCTATACTATCGACTTGTTGTGTAATAGGTGTATGACTTAAAAACCTCGTGCAGAGGAACACGAGGAACACCATCTAGTTTTGGTCGCTATCTTTAAATTTAATATTTTTAATATACTAATGATTACAAATGCCTACTAGCGGATGTTGCAAATTTTTTAAATTCATTTTATTTGTCAGTGGCAGTACAATGTTAGTTTCGTAGACGGAGAACAGTCGATGAAATTTGCTGTGAGTTCCACCGATAAACATAAAATTGACGGCAGAGCTGGGCAAAAGAAAGATCTAATGCAAGCTGAGTGGGAGAAAAAAAAAAAAAAAAAAGAAAGAAACTGTCTGAAAAATTAGAACGTTTCTGGCATCGTCTTGAAAATGAAAGAAATTGAGGTAACAGAGTTCTGCCGGAGAATGATTCAGCTGTGGTTATAATTCATCGTTTGCTGTCCAGAATGAAGGAGGGACTTGTCTTATCCACTGCAGGTGGTGTTCCTCGATTTGATGTCGAGGACTTACAACCGGACATCTAGGAAGATCCAGTAATATAATCACCCTTATTCTCATCAGCCTAGAGCCCGTTATACCGACATCAAGTTTTAACTGTTGAACGTTTAAATAAGAACTGTCCATTTGCGTCATGATTATTCTTGGAGATTTAATTTTTTTGTATGGACTGAAAATTTAGCTCACAAGAGCCCTGTTGTGTTCAGACATTGAAAGCTAGTTGGAAAATTTATAGAAACACATTAACTAATGAATATTGCAGTTATTGTAGGTTTATACATTTCAAGAAAGACTTCAGATAAAGCCACTCCAATAAACCAGTCTCTACACTGGAATATTAGCAATAGCGTTTTACTGTCCGCTGCTCATAAGTAATTAAACTGTTTGTTTATTCAGTGCAATACAACATTAGAAACACACGTATACCGTATACAACTAATGTATTTTTTTCTACAATTTCCGTCAAATAACTAGTCAACGTTAGAGGAAAAATATGCTCTGTTATTACCTAGTGTCTTGTGTTCGTGGTTTATTCTATCTCAGTTCAATCCTTTGCACTTTAGATATGGTAGCGATGTTAAACTACAGTATGTCCATAGAAAATAAATATGTGATGTATCGACACTAGAAAGTTACCAACGCACATCATGATACGATGAAAAATTAAATAAATGTCACAACACGTTGGCTGGTTTGAAAGTTATATTTTACAGACAGTTCTGAATATGAAATATAATGTCAAGACGCGTTGTACGGTAAAGTGAAAGTTGTGTGTGCGTTTTGATAGCTGACATGAATTTTTTTCAGTCATGAGAAACAAATTACAAAATAAGAATTGGTTACGCTACTAATCCTAATATTACTGGAGTAGGATGGAAATACGCCTAATCACCATAAATATATTACAAGAGGTAAATGTTTGATATATAGAATAGTATAAGAGGTATTCTTGTAATATATAACAGTCAGACAACAGAATCTATTGGTTCCTCTACACTTTATTGAATAATTCGCATAAAGCCTAAAAGTTATAAAACAAAATGTACTTTCTGTCAAGAAAGCAGTACATATTTTCTTCATGATTTATCCTCTTCAAGGATGAGAATAAAGTACTGAAGTTTGTACTGGAAACAAGTGACGAATGCAATAAACTCAGCCAAGCCTTCCTTGTGATTTTAGTAAGCCAATGCAGTCAGTGAACTATTTCGTGAAATGTCCGGAATGTAGCGTTACAAATAAATAAGGGCAAACAAAAGAATGAGCTGACAAGGAGACGAAATTGGCAATGTACCATTGCTTTTTACAAACAGGAAATCTAATACAAATACGAAATATTACGTATGTCTATGCGTTAGTTTTCGAAATAAAAAAAACATAAATACGTATTTTTGAAAATAATGGATTTCATATTTCTTAAAATACGGGAGAGAGACGAAAACTAAGATGTTAGAGTGATGTTACATCGCTGGACAGAATCATTCTTGATCAGCAGGAAATGTATGTATAAACCACAAATACACAGCACAGTATAATTCATTGCACCACACTATTAAAGTAGATGATTCACTTCTTGGGACGGTGCTCTAGTGACAAACTGTAACTTGTAAGTGGGAGCCATTACAATTGTTGCACAATAATGTTTATGTAGCCAACTCCAAGGTATATTCCCAAATCATTAACAAATTAAGTCTACATTATGCATGAACATTTTATAATCATTACATATCACAATTAATCTTATTCCTTATAAATTCTATCGTTTATCTTATACTCATTTATTAACAAGGCGAAAGATAAGTACATCCTTTAGATTTATGCAACATACAGAACATGATAAGCGTACCTATAGCAATAGCAGTTTAAATATTTTTCTGTGGCACTGAAAGTAAATTACAGTCAAAATACTTCTTGTTCGCAAAAAAAGGAAAGTTGATTTAGACAACCGACGTCCCACAGGCCAGGTAACGTGCGATGAATACAGCCACAGTTTGCTCCTGCGCCAGTTGGCTTGTTGACTCCCCACTTGAAGTAGCCTGAAGTTTCTAAACTCTCACCTGCGTGCACAAAGAATACACAATATATATAATTAACGTGTACAAGATATTGAAAATAACCTAAGAAATTCTTTTGCCAAACGAAAGAAACTATTCTGATATTTATAATTAATCATTTTTTTTTTCAATCATAATAAAAGGCTTCTAAAACAAATTTGGAAGGGGAGCGGGGGGAAACGAACCGGTGAGAAGGGTCAAATTGGACTACCAAAAATAACTTAGCAAAAAAAAAAAAAGATTAGTGAGTTGTACGTGCGCATGCGGAAGGATCTGCCGAATTTTTTATACTTTTATTTATAGTGAGGGGGGAAGGAAGTTGAAAAAATGGGGGTTTGCGGGGGCAGAACTACGAAATGCCCAAAAATTGAACATAGGCTACTTACATGAAGAGAACGAAGAGAGAAATGTCACAAAATGAAGTTTGGTTGCTAAGAAGTAGGTCTCTGTTGTAGCTAGGTTGCTAACAAGCAGGTCTCAATTGTAGCTAGGTTGCTAATAGGTAGGGTTCTGTTGTAGATGGGTTGCTAATAGGTAGGCATCTATTGTAGTTGGGTTGCTAATTGGTAGGTATCTGTTGTAGCTGGGTTGCTAACAAGTAGGTCTCTGTTGTAGCTAGGTTCCTAACAAGTAGGTCTCTGTTGTAGCTAGGTTGCTAATAAGTAGGTCTCTGTTGTAGCTAGGTTGCTAACAAGTAGGTCTCTGTTGTAGCTAGGTT
>PNEQ01053368.1:0-11118 GCA_003012365.1 Medauroidea extradentata
TATATATATATATATATATATATATATATATATATATATATATATATATATATAGAGAGAGAGAGAGAGAGAGAGAGAGAGAGAGAGAGAGAGAGAGACTGTATTTACTCAAAATATAGTGCGCACTTTTATTCCAAAGCAACTGATAAAAATTCAGGGGTGTGCACTATACACAGAAAATAGAAAAAAAACGTGGACCCCATCCGACGCAACTCCTAACCTAGGCACTTCCGTACTATCCTGTCCGGGGCATCAGCACCCCATTGTTGCCACTTCTTCCCTTCCACCTTCGGCTACACCTACTGTGGAAGCACAACCTCAAGTGCAGCGCTAGTTTCCCTCGCAGTAATAGCCTTTACAAGGTGGGAAGAGTCAGATGAGGAAGACGGCGGTCGACACTCCGGGAGTGCATCCTGGGAGTGGAGCACGCTGCCACCTTGCCATCGCGCCCTTGCTGACAGACTACCCGTTCCCCCACCAGGTGCATGGGGCATCAAAAGCCCACAAGCGCATCAAGAGGTTTTGGCTCACCAACGTGTGACTTTCACCGCCGAAACCACGTCATGTTCTTTCTCCCCCCCCCCCCCCCCCCCGGGAGAAGGATGGCAAGGCAGGGTGGTGGTTGGTGCCGCAAGGCCCTCTGCTTGTAGCCACCCCCAGCCTTGCATTCCTGAGTCTTGCTTTCTCCTCAGTGCTGGTTGGACAATAAATATAAAAGTAAAGCTTGCTCTAGTCTGCTGTCATGGCACTTATCTTGACGAGGAAGGGGCGAGGGGGACATGCTGGAAGCGGCCGGCAAGTGAGGGGAAGGGGGAGTGTTGTGCAGACACACACACACACATACACACACTCAAGTGTGAGCAGGCTGCAGCAGGCAGGCAGCAAGGACCTTGGCAGGCTATTTATGTTTAGCTGAGGACAAGGGATGCAAGTCATACCCCTCCTCCACTCGGCTCGTGCCTACCTCTCTGCCGTCACTCTAGCCAGTGTGAATGTCATCTTTCCACTCTCTTTTCTTTGTTAGCCACGTTTCCTTCCTTCCTCCCCCCTTGGCCAATCCATCAGAGCCACTTTCTCGCTACTACACTGTCTCTTACTCCCATGATTTTTTTACATGCTAGCAAGGCGCTTAACTTTTTTTCTCTGAAACTTGTTGCAAGAATTGTGCGCACTATACATGAGTATATACAGTATGTGTATGTGTGCGTACGTGTGTATGTATGTGTGTGCACGCACGTAAGCATCAGCATGCACATGTGTGTGTATACATTTATTGTATTTTTAGAATTAAATCACTGTGAATCCTTAATTTTTCAATTCAGATATTACAACCGTGTTTAACTATGAGTTCTCAATTTGAAGAGAGTAACAAATTAGTAAACATAATAATGCATCTTTTGTAGTGTTAATCAGTGTAGTATTAAATGATTATCAGTGAAATTGAATTATCAGGGCTTCACTTTTATCGATTTTCATGGATGATCATGATTTGCTTGTATTTACCTGTGATAAAAGAAAGCAAGTTTAATGAAATATATATTTTGCTGTTAAATATGTACTGTGGGAAACATGTTTTTGTTTGGCAAGTGAGACATTACCTGAGATCCCCAGCAAGACCAAGGACTGGTATTTGCATGCATAGGCGGGATTCGGTGATGGCAAAGGGGGGCACTTGCCACCCCAATATTTTTGATAACATACAAAAATAATTTTACCCTCCCTTTTAGCTATACTACCTTTCATGATAACTTTCCTGAAAACTGGTTAAATAGCACCATTTTGTACCTTGCAATACAAGTTTTCCTTGAAGGAACATCCCAGATTCCCCGTACTTTACTGGCTGGATTAGTGTTATTATATTTGCCATCCCAATCAAACTGCCGAAGTCGTGCCCTTGTTTCAATGTTAAATTACATATAACTTACTGTTTTATTTGGAGCTCTACCACCTTTTTGACATCACTCATTTTTTGAAATCAGAAAAAAAATATTTGTTACAGGAGTAAAAATTTAAAAAAAAAGAGTAATCTTATAAATTACTGTTTTCATTTTTTTTTAAACATGGAAATGGTACATTTTTATTAATAGTTTCCAAGACATTGGAAAAAAAACTGCCTAATAGATTCTTTAGCAATGTGAACATCATCAAAATTAATAAAAATGTTAATGGTGTCTTGTATATTGGGTTAACAGATCATAGTCTGACCTTATTTGATATAACATGTAAATTTTTATTGTTGCTCTCGCCAGGCTGTGGGGTAGGCAGGTCCCAAAAGGATACCATTTTGACCTGGGAAGAGAATGAGAAAGAAAGTATTTATTAAAGAGCACCTTTGACTTTCAGTACCACACAGAGTATGTTCGGTTGTATAGTAATGTGTCTTATTATTTAGAACGCCATCAATTTTGATTCCAACTGACTTCTGTAAGGTTAGATTATTACCACTCCTCCCACTAAGTGTTTTTGGTCTACACTCTCGTCCACACTCTTTGATAAGGCCAATTGTAGTTGTTATCTTTTTTAGGTAGATTGCCATTAAAACCAGTTTCCATTGTAATATTTATATTTTTATGATTGTACCAGATATTTTTAACATAAATTGTGACTAAATTTTGCTGTTATGAAATTTTTATCTCTCACAGTTTTTGCGTCAACAACTAGTAAATGTCAAAATTTGCATTTTACGGTTTTATGTATGCCACAAAAACCAATGGACAGCTTAGCCAGCAGCATTTGTGCACTGAATCTTGAGTAGTAATAGCTGATTTTGCACAAACGGCGCCGGAAAACGTATATGATTATATGGGTTGACGAGTTTCTATTCATTAATTAAAACTTTTAATCCACTCTGAGTCAAAAAATTACTGTTTCTTAGTATACGGCAACTGCAGACGTTTTTAAAATACGTATCTTTTAGATCGTATTGAATAATAAACAACAATGCAGCTAAATAAATTGTGTCGCTGTTAACAAGGTACAATAATTTGGCTGCATATTTCTTATGATAAACATGCATCATTATACCAGGCATTACTTCCAGTAGGCCAAGGTTGGTTGTTATTTTCTTCTGTAATAAACGCAACAAATCAATAGAAACATTGTCTAAAAATGAGTAGGTCTACAATGAACCTTCTCCCAACAGGCAGTCACAATGCAAGTTTCCATACAGCGAGAATCTTGCTTCATTAGTCTACTCTTAGAAATTATATACTCATGTCATAACAAATTGTTAACGTATTAACCACTTCCCTAAAAACAAATGTAATACCCGGCCATTAATGTTGGCATGTTTAAGCTACAGAAAAACGAAGTAGGCCTATATGCATATGGGAGCATGGTAATCAGTAGGCCTATATAAAAAAAACTGTAACTACATAATTTGATGATGGATAGCACTAGTTTCATTATCTGTAAAATTCCTTAAACGTTCTGGAGAAATTCTCATGGAAATATGTTATTAACACACATTTCCGAGGAATTAACAAAAATTTAGGCCTATCTTTATCAAGGAAACCAAATTTTACTTTAGGCTAATAAAAATGTATATACCCTCACGTAAACACTGTAATACCTAGCCAATCAAATGTAATATCAATAAACTAACTTGTTAATTTAATTTTAAAAATTAATTTTCCCCCAATTGTCTTAGGTTAGTCCGTATGGTAAAACCTCAAATTCGTCTCGCAAGTACCTTAACAAGGAGGCAAAAAAAAAATCAAGCATGGAACCATGACAGTGTATTATCCAACAACGTCTCTATTTATATATGTTCGTAAGTGACTTTGGAATGTTATTTCTTATTTACTCACAAGTGGTAACAAAAATCACTAGGTAGGCCTACATGCCCATTGTCTTGCAGGATTAATCTGCGAGGACAGAAACGTAAAATTAAAAGCGTACATCGACTACAGACAGAAATAAAATACAGCGAGCATGAAAACCAAGTGACTGACTTTCCGATGCGGTTATTTATATTTTAAAATCACGGGATATTATGAAACTTTGTATCCCTTCAAAGAACTGTTGTTAGTCTTACTATAACACGTTAAATAAATAGCAATGTTTTACATGGTTCAGTATAAATCATGTAACATACATGCTAATGCATTTAGCCTTATGGCAAACGAGCGACTGAATGTGAAAAAACAGCTGATTCTCCCAGCGTGCAATCTGTTCTGATGTCACGGGCCGAGCCGTCCATTGACATACCATACTGAAAAAATTTACAGTGAATAACTGTGTTGTAGGCTAGATCATCTCGTATATGAAAACAAAAAAAAAATATGTTTTATTGAACAAAACATGGCTAAAATTTTAATTTTAAAAATTCAATATTTTTTCAAAACACAAAAAAATTTTAATTTTTTGGTTTTTATATAGAAGACAACCTAGCGTACAACAATGTTATTCACTGTAAATTTTTTTAGTTTTGTATGTCATTTCTTTTTAGTGGTGTACATAAAACTGTAAAATTAAAATTTTTACATTTACAAGTCACTACGTATAAACTATAAAAGATACAAAAAATTCCCAAGAGCAACATTTAAGGTTTGTTCGCGTGGTCTGCCAGTCAGCCAGTTTTGTGCCAGTTTTGCTAGTTTTCTGCCAGAAGGGGTTCGTTTTACCGGAAGTGTTTTTTTGGTATGTTGTTCGGGTGGGACTAGCAGATGCCAGTTCTGCCAGAAATGACTGCCATTTCTGCCCATGCTCGGGGAGTAAGGGCAGAACTGGCAGCAATGAAAAAACGTCACGTGTGACGTCACATGACGATGCTTGTTCAAAACAAACTCTCTCGTCCCGTGCTAAACAGTGTCACCGCTCAGTTAGGTTGGAGAGGATGTTGACTGATTATTAAATGTGTGGAAAGCGGAGATGATGCTGGATTGCGAAATGGGCGCCACCTAGCAGTTTGCCCGGCTAGGACGGTGTGTTGACGGTTCAGGGCGTGGTTTGTTCGGCTGGCGGTCTGCTCCTTCCTGCAGTGGTGGATGATGCTGTGGTTGATGGCTACAATGTGGAAGCACTCAGAGAAAACTAGCTAACTCACCACGTGGGTTCTTCGAGTCACCCACACAACCCCTTGCCCTAGGACTAGAATGATAGTCAGCTCTAACACGTTACTAAATAATTAACAACAAATTTACTTGGTTAGCGGTGTTTTATTAGCAAACACACAGGTAGCACGTTACAGTGGTCGCCACGTGGTCACGCACACAATGAAAAATACACATGCTCACTCTCTCGGTTAAACTGCTTTTAAGTCGGCACGCAGGCCGGTTCAATTTAAATTAGCACACACTAAAGTTGAGTCTCTGCAGTAGAGTCCTGTTACTCTATGTCGGAGGCGGCCGACTGCCGTAAATGTATATCCCTCTGCCCGAACGCGCAGGCGGAGAAATTAAGCTGAAGAGCATAGGCGTTAAGCGCACGAGCTAAAAACACGAGGTAAACGAAGAGGGCGAAAAAAGATTATTAGAAATATAAATTACTATTGCAGCTACTATCAGTGAAAACAAAGTTGAGAGCCCTCTCCGGGACACACGTCCTACCTCGTGGCCGACTTACGATGAACTGGGCTGCCAAGATGACGTCGAGCGTGCTCCTAGCCGGCAAGTACGTTAAAGTACCGTTACAATACTGATAATGAAATTTAGGTGAATGCAAGTACAAGTTAAGTGGCGGTGAGACATATAAAAAATAATAAGAATTACTGGTGATGACAAATTACTTAATTAACATTCCTTTAAAATAAACATACACCAAACACTGACCCTGAATTGTGTGACCACGTGGCTGAATAAAACTAAACAAGACTTAATATTTAAAATGGCTCATGCTGAAGGCAGGTTGAATTGCTGGCCGTAGCTCAGTCCTCAGTTTGTTTATTTTAGTTTCTGATTACGTGAAGTACTTTGCGGTGGGCGGTAAGGTTGGTGGTGGTGGGGTGTTGTGACGTCACGTGGAGGCGGCAATTCAAACACACACACACGTGTCACTGGCACACGACACCGCACTAACCGGCACTGTTGGAGTTTGGGGTAAGGGGGGGGGGTCCGGAGCACACCGAGGAAACACTGTCACATGGTCAGGACGGGCTTAACTTCCCAGGCCTAGGGCTTGGGACGACGTCAAATGCCCCCCCCCCCCCCTTGAGAAGCCAGTCCTTGACCTGACTGTGGTGTGGTTGCTGGCATACCTGGTTCTACGGTGAGTGCTGTGGCTGCGGCTCCGGACTGCTCCCTGCTGCTCGGCTGGTGTGTGACGGTGGTTGTACTGGGGGTAGTCACGTCTCTGCGGCTGTGGTCGTCTACGTCGTTTGTGGCGGCTTCTCTGCTGGTGTTGACGGTGAATGATGGATGCGATGCTGGATGAAGTGTCGAACTGGCCGATCTGTGTTGTGCTGGAAACGGCATACGGTCTTCTGGGAGTGGTTGCCCCGCAGTGGTGAAGCGCGAGTGGGTGCCAGGAGCACTGCCGTTTATCAGCAACGGAGCGGATCGCGCGTCGCGTTGCTGGGAGTGTCTGCACCAGGACGTGATGAGTGGGTGGCAGGAGCACTACCGATTATCAGCAACGGAGCGGAGCGGATCACGCGTCGCGTTGCTGGGAGTATCTGCACCATGATGAGTGGAGTGATGAGTGGGTGGCAGGAGCACTACCGATTATCAGTAACGGAGCGGAGCGGATCGCGCATCGCGTTGCTGGGAGTGTCTGCACCATGATGAGTGGGTGGCAAGAGCACTACCGATTAGCAGAAAATCATATGGCGTCGATGCGTAGCACAAAACAGACGTTGCGACGGTGTTGACAGGTGCGATGAGGTTGTTGTTGGCGGCGTGGCACGTAGCTTCTCCGAATATGGTGCGTGTATGCACTGCGCGTATGGCGATGCGTCACGAGCACTACCGGCGATGAGACAGCTGACGAAGACAGAAGCGTAGCACAAGACAGCAGACGACGAGAGCGTTGAGTCATGAGAGGGCGTGACTACGACTGAATAAAGTTAAAAATTGAAGTGATGAAGGTGACATTTGGTGGTTAGTGACGTTTTGGTGAAGTTGGTAGCACTGGCACATAATCGACGCACGGCGAGTTGTGTACCCATTGCGTGGCACTATCGATTACGATCGAGGTTAGCGTAGTGTAAACAACATGAACAGACGTATGCCTCACTTAAAAAAATTAACATGGATTAATGAGCGATGAAAACGAGAGAATGCATATCATAAACACAGGGCACGAAGCGTCCAGTTGCATCGCTGTAGGCACACTTGAAAACGTTAGCACTCGTAATATTATGGTTACTAAAAACAACATTGATTGGCGTCTGTTGTATCGCCGTGGATGCGTGAAAACACAGTTTACAGGTGAGGCGGCAAACGTAACAATGTTTATGAGCGTAGCACTGACTTACTTGAATGACGAAATGTGGGTGCGTGCTGTTTGGTACCTCGTGGCTTTGTTGACATCCGAAGCGGTGACGCTGCGCAGTGTTGGAGAGGGGTGGGGTGGCAAGAGGTCTCCGCAACAGCTGCAAGGGAAGGGAGTGTGTACTCTCCCCGTCTCCGTCTGCCAAGCACATGGCGGTCAGCCGACTGGACGGTGCCCACAAAACACTGGCACAACGAGCGGCACTTATATGGCTCGTGGGAACCATGAGTGGCAAGCGTGAACTGGTAACACTGTGTGGGATCCACGTCGCTCCTCACGTCCGTGGCACGTGGTCGCTGGCAACAATCACACAACATCGTCTGTTGTTACGTACTTCGTGTTAGCGCGCACGTGCGCGGCCCGCAGGTGGTGGCTGACGTCACAGCGCGTTGTTGTTGTTGGCCGGCTGGCTGGCTGGTGCGTGGCCGGTCGATGCTGGCTGGAGGGGGGGTGCGCTGACGTCACAGGTGCGGCCGGCAAGGAAAATGGCTGCTCCGGAAGTCCCAACCACGTGGCGTAGCGTTGTCTCTCAGCGTGCTGTAGCCCTCGTTGCAGCAGAATTTTTGGCTCAAAATCCCGCCAAAGCGTTGGGCGCCATTTGTCACCGCTCAGTTAGGTTGGAGAGGATGTTGACTGATTATTAAATGTGTGGAAAGCGGAGATGGTGCTGGATTGCGAAATGGGCGCCACCTAGCAGTTTGCCCGGCTAGGACGGTGTGTTGACGGTTCAGGGCGTGGTTTGTTCAGCTGGCGGTCCTCTCCTTCCTGCAGTGGTGGATGATGCTGTGGTTGATGGCTACAACGTGGAAGCACTCAGCGAAAACTAGCTAACTCACCACGTGGGTTCTTCGGGTCACCCACACAACCCCTTGCCCTAGGACTAGAATGATAGTCAGCTCTAACACGTTACTAAATAATTAACAACAAATTTACTTGGTTAGCGGTGTTTTATTAGCAAACACACAGGTAGCACATTACAGTGGTCGCCACGTGGTCACGCACACAATGAAAAATACACATGCTCACTCTCTCGGTTAAACTGCTTTTAAGTCTGCACACAGGCCGGTTCAATTTAAATTAGCACACACTAAAGTTGAGTCTCTGCAGTAGAGTCCTGTTACACTATGTCGGAGGCGGCCGACTGCCGTAAATGTATATCCCTCTGCCCGAACGCGCAGGCGGAGAAATTAAGTTGAAGAGCATAGGCGTTAAGCGCACGAGCTAAAAACACGAGGTAAACGAAGAGGGCGAAAAAAGATGATTAGAAATATAAATTACTATTGCAGCTACTATCAGTGAAAACAAAGTTGAGAGCCCTCTCCGGGACACACGTCCTACCTCGTGGCCGACTTACGATGAACTGGGCTGCCAAGATGGCGTCGAGCGTGCTCCTAGCCGGCAAGTACGTTAAAGTACCGTTACAATACTGATAATGAAATTTAGGTGAATGCAAGTACAAGTTAAGTGGCGGTGAGACATATAAAAAATAATAAGAATTACTGGTGATGACAAATTACTTAATTAACATTCCTTTAAAATAAACATACACCAAACACTGACCCTGAATTGTGTGACCACGTGGCTGAATAAAACTAAACAAGACTTAATATTTAAAATGGCTCATGCTGAAGGCAGGTTGAATTGCTGGCCATAGCTCAGTCCTCAGTTTGTTTATTTTAGTTTCTGATTACGTGAAGTACTTTGCGGTGGGCGGTGAGGTTGGTGGTGGTGGGGTGTTGTGACGTCACGTGGAGGCAGCAATTCAAACACACACACACACGTATCGCTGGCACACGACACCGCACTAACCGGCACTGTTGGAGTTTGTGGTAAGGGGGGGGGGGGTCCGGAGCACACCGAGGAAACCCTGTCACATGGTCAGGACGGGCTTAACTTCCCAGGCCTAGGGCTTGGGACGACGTCAACAGTGGTATAATTTTTGTCACTGCTGTAATAATCCAGTAATAGAAGAACTGTGCAAATTCATTTGTTTTCCGAATTAATTAAAATCACCGTATTCACGAACAAAGTCAGAAATGTTGCAGCGTACTCGTAGTTCTTTTGTAAATAGTGACGAGGTTAACCTAATGGTAAACGTGCATCAAACCTATATTTATATTTTTGTGATCATTGTTTAAATAACTCCAAGATTACGTTATGTGATTTTGTATAATATGTTACGATTTCGTCTACGAGTTGTTTTACACATTAAATGTCTTTCCTAAGCATTTAGTGAAGAAATCTTTAAGCACATCAATATGGGAATTTGACTGTAAAATCGTAGAATGTAAATTTCGTATTATATGGAGAAAATTAACCAAACTTGTCCTTTAACAAGTCAAGTTACCCCACAAAATGTTGCAGAATAGGCCTACTAAATACGAACATGTCATCACTACATGAGTGCAGAAAGGCATTAAAAATAGGATACCAAAATTCGTAATTTTAAACATTTTATGGTAGGCCTAGCTCAAGTTGTTGTTTATCACTTTCCTCAAAGAGTATTTTAGGCTATAGTTACGACTTCATTTTTGGAGGCAGAGGTACAGAAATTTACAGGGTATGGACACACAACAATGTAGGATAGGAGCACTATACATGTGAGGCAGGGACATATAAAATCATGGAGCAGGGGTATAGAAGTATATAAAGAAGGGGAACAGAAAATTGTAGGTGAGGATCACAAAAATGTGGGGCAGAGACATTAAACAACATGAGCAGAGGTACAGAAATATGTAGGGTAGGAGAACAGAAAGTTGTAGGATAGGATAACTAAAAATGGGTAGGAACATTAAAAATCTTGGAGCAGAGGTACAGTAATACATAGGGTAGGAGAACAAAGTTGTAGTGTAGGACCACTAAAAACGTTAAGCAGGGACATTAAAATCATGAAGCAGAGGTGCAGAAATATGTAAGGTGTTGTATCCTTGACTAGGGTGGTAGTTGGCAAGATGGCCGCGGGGTTTAAGGATCAAGGATCGGCATGTGCCGTCGAGTTACACGTAAATGGTCTTAGTTATTAACGCCCTTCCAGACCCACAATGATTATGCAACATGGTGGCAGCGGTAAACAATAAGATATACGTTTCGGTAGCGGTGGTGTGCGTGTGATAAAGTACATTTTGACAAAAACAAAACGTCTGTAGCCTACCGAACGGCCCTTCAAAATGGACGGAGAGGACGGTAAAGAAACTGATAAGATGAAGCGGCCGAGCAACCATCACATAAAACCACCAGGCCCGCTCGATTTCGCTGATGCTAATTCATTGCCTCGTTGGAAATTACGTTTCGAGCGGTATCTTAACCTCACAGGCCAGGCGGCAAGCAACGATGCTACAAAGACTGATTTGCTACTGTATTTGTTGGGTGAGCAGTCGGACGACGTTGTGACGACGTTCCCGCATCCGTCGGGGGAATGGACATATGTTGACCTGGTAGCTGCTTTCGATAGGCACTTCAAGCCTCGCATCAACATTATATTTGAGAGTTTCAAATTTAATTCCAGGGTCCAGCAACCGGGGGAAAAGGCAGAGGTGTTCATCACATCACTACATAATCTTGCCGAAACGTGTTCGTATGGACCTCTCAAAGAAGAGTTGATACGAGATTGTATTGTCGTAGGAATGTGTGACATAGAATTGAGTGATAAGATGCAGTTGATGAGTGAACTAACCCTACAGGAGGCCA
>PNEQ01053369.1:0-11118 GCA_003012365.1 Medauroidea extradentata
ATGTCGCGGTCACCAACAATATGTGCCAGGTGCAGCATACATACAGGTATCGCGGTCACCAACAATATGTGCCAGGTGCAACAGACATACAGGTGTCGCGGTCACCAACAACATTTGCCAGGTGCAGAAGACATACAGGATGTGCTAACGAACAATGTTTGCTAGATGCAGAAGACATTTAGGATGTCGCGGTCACCAACAATATGTGCCAGGGGCAGCAGACATACAGGGTGTCGCGGTCACCAACACTATGTGTCAGGTGCAGCAGACATACAGTGTGTCGCGGTCACCAACAATATGTGCCAGGTGCAGAAGACATACAGGATGTGGTCACCAACAACATTTGCCAGGTGCAGAAGACATATAGGATGTCGCGTTCATCAACAATATGTGCCAGGTGCAGCATTCATACAGGTGTCTCGGTCATTAACAATATGTGCCAGGGGCAGCAGACATACAGGGTGTCGCGGTCACCAACAATATGTGTCAGGTGCAGCAGACATACAGTGTGTCGCGGTCACCAACAATATGTGCCAGGTGCAGAAGATATACAGGATGTCGCGGTCATGAACTACATGTGCCAGGAGCAGAAGTCATACAGGGTGTATCGACGTAGCCTATATTTTTTAAAAATGTGATTAAGGGGCTACATTATCTGCGCTCCAAATGCGTTGTAGCGAGTTATAGATTTTTTTAAAGAAACTATTTAATGCAAATTGAAATTGTGTAGCTATGTAAAGACCACACACTTTAAACTATGGTCTTAAATATTCAGCCCATTTCGGGCTCCTCATTACAGCCAAAATGGATTTTCCAGACTGCCGTGTCTGGTAAAACTACAACCAGATTTGTAAAACATCACTATAGAAACAAGCGCTAGACTTCGAACTATGTTGCCCTCAAATAATATAACGTGGCCACTACTTGTAGTCCCATAGGAAAAATGATACTAGTAAAGTACTGTACGTCAGCTGAGTGGCTTGCACGGAGAGGCGATAATACATTACATACGCCAGTTAATGTCAATCTTATCGCTCTAGATTCGCACACACCAACACAGCCAGTCTAGGCAGGGCCCTTAAAACCGTAATATTATAACTGACCACATTCAGTAGTCAGCAAGTAATGAAAGTACATAGTTTATGAAAGAGGTCCATACACGGTGACGTATAATTTGCGTCGAGATGTCTTTTAAAATTCGAATATAACTTAACAGCTTATGTGTCATTGTTTCTAAGCTTCGACCCTAACAACCACGATCTGAAATCAGACTATTTATTATAAACTAGCAGTCCCCCGCGGCTTTGCTCGCGAGTATTATTTGTAACTGATAATATTTACTTTAATTGAAAAACCTCTTTGTACACAAGATTGGTACTTCAGTCATCAAGTGTTAGAATATCCAAGCGGCTAGTTGAACTAATTCTGCAGCAGGATAAGTAGCTATAGCTGTCCACGCGAAAAGCAGTCTTAAGTTTGTCCTTGCCACTAACAGCGACTTCGCCTAGACCTTATTTATAAAACTGCCAATTTGACGCTCTGGGGTAGTTACAGACATATAAGGTAAGTGGTTAATCGAATGATAAACATCTGTTTACCCAGTGCACAACCATTGGTGACGGTGCCCTCAATTATATATTGTCAAAATATTCACTTTAACTTTATTGACATTACAGAGTTTCAGAGAGTTAAGGTTTCGCGGAAACGTATTTGGTGCCCCAAACCTGAGATTAGTGACATGGGATATCTTCGGTTTACTGCCAAAAGTGACAAAGTCAAAATGAGATAAAATTATAAAAATGCTAGGAATATGTATATGTTGTTCACGAACAATTGCCCAAGTTTAAAGTCTATTCGTCGTTTCGTACTGTTGTGTCACACTATAATAACATACCACATTTTTGTTAATATCTACACTTTAATACTGTTTTTAAACGAAATAGCATTTATGACTCAATCACTTTTGGCTGTATACCGACGATATGTCAGCGGATATTGTAGAGGAACTTAAGTGGAAAGCGAACTGCAATTTTACCCCTTTTAAAGACTACATGTAAATTGCACTAATTCGATCTGCCGTGTAGTTTTGGTGTGTCAGAATTGAACGTTTGCACGCAGATTTTAACGGAATTCGAGCCAAGAACCTCCCGGAATTTAGACCTGAGTGACAAACAACTGCGTCACGTAACGTCGAAATAATTCATGAAAATAAAATTTATTGAAAAAAAATAAATATATATATATATATATATATATATATATATATATATATATATATATATATATATATATATATATATATATATCTGTGTCCTGGGCTCATAGAGGTTGTACAACACCACGTCTCGATAGGTTATTGCAATGAAACTCCTGTATAATTTGTTTCTCGCTGCTCGTTCCTGCTTTTCGGATCGTCTGCCTTGATTATTGACCAACAAAGTTTTATTCTTAATAATTACGTTTCTTACAAATAAAAAAATACATACATATTTTTTAAAATATTTACGTAAGCATCACTCTGACGCGAACACCACCTCAATATCGCTACTGGTTAGATAGATATCGTGGATTGATGGAAAACAAATTTTGTGTTTTTTAACCCTTTTGGGTGTCGAATTTCGAAATATTTTAAATTTACATCTTAGACATTTGTATAAGTATCCAACTGAAGTGTAAATCACATCGCTAGCCCGTTCAGTTGAATTAAAATCGATCATTCTCTAAAAAAAACACATATCACCCCTGCACGGTATTGAGAAATCGAATTTCGAAAAATCTGAAATCCGTTTTCGATAATTTCTGTAATCATCATCCTGAAGCAAAAATTAATTGTATATCTCGACGGGTTCGATAGATATCGAGGATTTACCTAAAACAAGTTCAAGGTCTTTTCACCACTTAAGAAAGTAAATTTCGAAAAACACTTGAATCACGTTTTAGAATACTTTATTGGTATCTCGTGGACGTAAAAAATACAACATTAGCCCGCTGGGTTCAAGATATATAGACGATTAATTGAAAACGCTTTTCACCACTTTTCACCCCTTTTCACGTCCTTAGGTGGCAAATTTCGAAAATTCCTGAAATTACTTTTTAGGTATTTGAGTAAGCATCAATCCTAAACAAAAATCACGTCTCTATGTAAAAAACTATGGGATCGATATATATCGAATGTGGGTCGAAAACTCATATTACCCCATTTTTAACCAGTTTAGGGCCGAATTCGGAAAATATATTTTAAATGGTACTTGGGATACTTACAAAAGCACCAATTTAAAGCAAAGAGTACTTCGATATCTCGATTAATTCGATAGATATGGAAGGATAATCGAAAACACATTTCACGTATTTTCACCCCTTTAAATGAAGAATTTCTAAACGATTTTGAATCCTGTCATAGACATTTGTAGAAGTAACCAATTAAAGTTAAAATCACGACGATAGCCAATTGCGTTTCAAAGATAAAGACGATTCATTAAAAATACATTTTGCCCCTTTTTACTGCCTGGGGGTCGAATTTCAAAAAAACCTAAAACTACTTTTTGGGTATTTACGTAAGTAATATTTTGAAGTGAATATCAACTCTCTATCCCGAAGGGTTCGATAGATATCGATAGTTGATTGGAAACACATTTAACGTCTTTTCAGCCCCTTAAAAGTTGACCTTCGAAAAATTCTTAAGTTGGCCAATATGCATTTTTACGAGTTTCCTATTAAAGTAAAAATCACGATGATATGCCGTCGGGTTCGAGCTCTATCGACGTTTCTTCGGAAACACATTTCACCCCTTTTCGCCCCTTTAGAGGTCGAATTTCGAAAAATCCCTTCTTAGTGCTCGCCTACGACCTGAGGGGAACCCCCACAAAAAATTTCACGATTCTAGGTTCAGCGGTTTGGGCTGCAGTTTGATATGTCAGTCAGTCAGTCAGTCAGTCAATCAGTCAGCTTTCATTTTTATATATATAGATTATGAACTACTGTTAATATTTAATGTATCGTGTCTATGCGCAGTTGTATGGTCATTGTCGTATAACAGTATAGCAGCTAAAACTCACTCTGAAAGCTAATGTTAGCCGTCTTCACTCTCTGAGAATAAATGAACGAAAGTGTAAAAGAAAAATGAAAGTTTTGTGTTTGGCGTGTTACGAGTTCGACTCTGCAGGCAGTCGTCTACCTCCATGTCTGAGGAGCGGGAGCAGAGATGTGATAAGGGCGACACTGACGTGTATGCCAAGTGTAATGCCGTCTCTATACATCCAACATACCGGCTTTCAGTTGTCATTCGTCTGTAAGTCACTTTAAACAATGTTCCAATCTAACCTAACTATACAGTAAAGTTCAATGCATGTGTCTATTGTGATGTAAGTATCCAGTTGTTACATTCTGAGGTAAAGCAGTCTGTAGATGCCATGTTTGACGATGTTGCAGGACTTCATGCTCACTATTATAAATAACTGCATCTCATCGTACGTTAATATTTTTTTTAAGTATATAGGCTTCTATTAAAAAAAGTATGAATAAAAATTTTGAAACGGTCTTTAAGAATAAATATTTTGTTCAACAGCAATAAGAAATCCCATAGTTCGGTTTAACCTAATAAGCTGATAGTAAGATAAAATGCCGTAGACTAAAAAAAATTGACTTCAATGTAAAATATACGTCGTTTTCTTGATATCAGTTGTCTTAAATATTTTACCATCAGCTGCCCATAAAAGTAGATTTATTATGAAAAGTTAGTAGTAGGCACATTACGTGTTTTTTACATTAGAGATAATTTTTGGTCCACAACATTATGCTTGTTATAAAAATGTCCAAACAATTAAGCAATGCAGAATTGTGGTTCATCGTGTCGCTATTGATCAAATCTTAGTAAATAAAGATTATTAAAATTTTTTGTAGCTCATATTGCTTCAGAAGCGTGTTTTTTTTTTAATTTAACCTTTAGGCCCATAACTATGAAGTTATTGTATTGCCATCGATTATTAACGCACGTGTATAATTTCAATCTATTCGGACGTCTGGAAATGAGTATAAATGAAATTGAAAGATTCCATTACATTATAAAAAAAAAACACCTACACGTGAAACGAATAAAAGGCTTTCTTCTGATAGACTACTATGCAGCCTAACAAGACAACAATGTGCAGTGGTTTCTGAATAAACACGTATTCCTGTTGCTGTGCATAACGCTCGGCGCTCTAGTTAGGCGACATACGGCAGACTGATAGGATATTATAGTTAGGGCCTGTATTACCACCTCCGAATAGAGCCCTGAATAAAATTTATTCTCTGGATAGCGACTAAGAGCGTATTACGACTCCTGAATAGTGCTGTTCGGGTGCCTATTCACTGAATAAACTATTTGGTGCTCAGACCAGCCGATAGCCTCTTATTCGGCGAATAGGTATTAAATGGCGGCGAGAATTTTGCCACTTCAGAGGCATATTAAGGTTAGATTCATGTTAAATCGAAGGTTACTAATGTTTACCGAAAATAATGCAATGCTGGGGCCTGTAATAAACCTTTATTCTTAAACTCGGGGGCTAGATAATAATATAAAAAGTTTTTCATTTTAAATTTGTACATAAATTGACTATGAAATTCATACCTTTCGCCTATGGTATTCATTAACATCTATCGTACTTGCAGCAATATTTTTTTGCAGTTTAACTAATTGTGTGTGGCAGCACAACGTATATTTCAAATGAACAGATTAAAACAAATCATTGAAAAAAGTTTAAATTAGGTAACTAAAAATAATATATTCTTAACAAAATAGTTCAAAAAACTACTATCTAGTATTTAAATAACTATTTGCACCTAACAAACAGTATAATTTAAGTTCTAAAGTTTATTACGCATAGAACAAAGATTATTTTATTACGTAGGCATAGAAAAGAGAGGACTAAGCACAGTGCTATGTTGCCACATTGTCGTCATACAACATTTTACCACTTAAATTTTTGTCTCTACTTTAGCTCAGGATTCGAGTGGTGTGCACATTATGCTTTTGTTTCTACATTCTTAATATTATAATACACACACGTATATATTCCTGTGGCAATAACTTCTTATTCCGAAATACGTCTGACATGGATGCAAAATTCCGACATTTCAAATTGAAACCATTAGAGTAACATTGTAGAGCTACGACATTTAATTTAAGTAATTCAGCCTTTACATTTTATTTACATATTTTGAAAGATATTATTTACCATCTATCGGTGTCATTTCAACTACACCATAAATGTAAATGTACGTCCCGTAGTTAACATGTTCGATATTGAAGTAATTAACTATCGCAGTGGTTAGTATTACATCAATATTAGTTGATAATTTACCTATTTCTTAACATAACTCGTAAATCAGCATATCTAGAAAATTCAACGTCTTTTCTATCTATTGTTATACATAATCTAAATTTCACCAACAACACGAAACTAATTTTTACCAAACAGCATGAACTTAATTAAGAACCAACCTTCAAAAAAAACTAACCAAGCACTACTGAATATATGACGAATAACTATTCGGTTGCTTTTCGGAGGTTGTAATACACTATTCGTGTGATAGTTATTCAGATCTTTTATTCGGAAGTGGTCATACAGGCCCTTAATATTTATATATACACTGTTCACTGTAAACTGAGCTCTCATCAACATGAATAATAATCAACACATTTATTATATTGAGCGGGCAATGAGATGATATACTAGCCTCTAGTACTGCTAATAACAGGCAAGCAAGGCTAGCTGTCGTCAAAGGCAGCTCGTCGCAGTGTCAAACACATTTCTATATATAAAAATGAACACTGGCTGACTTACATATCGAACTGCAGCCCAAACGACTGAACCTAGAATCGTGAAATTTTTTGTGTGGGTCCCGCTCTAAAACAATTTTCAACGTTTGTATATATATATATATATATATATATATATATATATGCTCTAGATCTCGTTAGTGCTAATTTAAATATCTCTACACCAAACACTATGTGTGTGTGTGTATATATATATATATATATATATATATATATATATATATATATATATATATATATATATATATAAATGAAAGCTGACTGATTGACTGACTGACTGACTGACTGACATATCAAACTGCAGCCCAAACCACTGGACCTAGAATCGTGAAATTTTTTGTGGGGGTTACCTTCAGGTCGTAGGCGAGCACTAAGAAGAGATTGTTCGAAATTCGATCTGTAAGGGGGTGAAAAAGGGTGAAATGTATTTCCGAAGAAACGTCGATAGAGCTCGAACCTGACGACCTATCATCGTGATTTTTACTTTAATTGGACACACATAAAAATGCATATCGACCAATTTAAGGATTTTTCGAAATTTAACATTAAAAGGGATGAAAAGACACTAAACGAATTTCCGATTAACTATCGATATTTATCGAATCCTTCGGGATAAAGAGTTGGTATTCACTTCAAAATGTTGCTTAAGTAAATTTCCAAAAAGCTATTTTTAGGATTTTTTCAAATTCGACCCCTAAGTAGTACAAAGGGGCAAAATGTGACGTTTATAAATCTTCTATATCTTTGAAACGCAATTGGCGAATTTCGTGATTTTTACTTTAATTGGTTACGAATACAAATGTTTATTATAGAACTCGAAGACGTTTCGTAATTCTTTAATTAAGGGTGTGAAAATACGTGAAATGTGTTTTCGATTATCCCTCCATATCTATCGAACCAATCGAGATATCGAAGGGCTCTTTGATTTAAATGTATGTTTTTGTAAATATCCCAAGTGCCATTTAAATATATTTTCCCGATTCAGCTCTAAAGAGGTTTTTAAATAAAGGTGTAGTGTGTTTTCGATTCACAATCGGTACATATAGATCCCGTAAATTTATATATAGCGACGTGATTTTCGTTTAAAGATTGATGCTTTCTCAAATAACTGAAAATTATTTTCACGAATTTTCGAAATGCGTCACCTGAGGAGGTGAAAGGGGTGAAATGTGGTGAAAAGTGTTTTTCAATTAATCGTCGGTATATTTTGAACCCAACGGGCAATTGTCGTGTTTTTTACGTTCAAGGACACCAGTAAAGTAGTATAAAATGTGATTAAAGGGTTTTTCAAAATCCACTCTCATAGGTGTTGAAAAGACCTGTAATGTGTTTTAGATAAATCCTCGATATCTATCGAACCCGTCGAGATATACAATTGTTTTTTACTTCAGGATGATGATTACAGAAATGACCGCAAAACTGTTTTAACATTTTTCGAATTTCGAACTCTAAGTACTGTGCAGGGATGATATGTGTATTTTTAATGAATGATCGCTTTTGTTTCGACTGAACGGGCTAGCGATGTGATTTGCACTTCAATTGGTTACTTTGTCTAAGATGTGAAATTAAATAAAATTTCGAAGTTTGACACCCACAAAGGGCGAGAAGCACAATATTTGTTTTCCATTAACCCATGATATCTAACTAACCTGTGGATATATTAAGGCGTTGTTCGCGTCAGAGTGTTGCTTACGAAAGTATTTAAACATGTTATGTGTTTTTATTTTATAAGATAACTTGAATTTTAAAAATAAAACTAAGTTTGTAAACTTTCGAGGCAGATGATCCGAAAAACAAGTTCGACCTGCGAGGAAAAAATTATACAGATGTTTCACTCTACAGTAACCTATCTACACGTGGTGTTGTACAAACACTATGAGCTCTGGGCATGAATATTTTATTTTTTGAATTAAATTTGTCTTCATGATTTATTTCGACGTTACGTGGCGCAGTTATTTGTAGCTCCTGTCTACATTCCGGGAGGTTCTGGACTCGAATTTCGTTCAAAGCTGAGTGCGAACGTTCAATTCTCCCACACAAAAACTGCAAGGCAGATGGAATTTAGTGCAATTTGCACGTAGTCGTTTAGAAGGGGTAAAATGGATTGTACAGTTCACATTCCACTTGGGTTTCTCGACAACATCAGCTGACTTATATAATCTTACTAATCTCAAGATTGGGGCACCAAATACGTTTCCGCGAAACCTTTTCCCACCAAAACTTTATAATAGTATTTAACTACAAGTGAATATTTTGAAAATATTTAATTGAGGGCACCGTCAGCAATGGTTGTGCACGGGGTAAATCAGACGTTTTACATTCAGTCAATATTTTACATTTTAGAGTCTAGAAATACCCCACAACGTCATCTTCGTAGCGCTATTAATAAGGGCCAGGTGAAGTCGCTGTTAGTGACAGGGACAAACTTAAGGCTGTTTTTCGAGTGAACAGCTATAGCTACTTATCCTACTACAGAGTTAGCTCAACTAACAGCTTTGTTATTATAACACTTGATGACTGAAGTACCAATCTGGTGTACAAAGAGGTTTTTCAATTAAAGTAAATATTATCAGTTATGAATAATACTCGTGAGCAAAGCCGCGGGGGGCTATACACCACCTGCAAGTACGAGGGGTTGTTTACTTTTAGAAAATTCGAGTTGTGTCTCGTTTCCGCCAGGGAATTTATAAGGTTCTGAGTGGTTGGAGCCCCGATTTGAGCGAGTGCCGAATGGCAGTGCGCCGCGAAGGACTCGTGCAAGAGTGTAACAAGAGACTGGCGTGACTTCCGGTATAGAAAGTGTAAAGAGAAACTTGTAATTAAGACGACAGGTGTCTGGACGACCGTTATTTCTCGTAGTGACATTTTATTGATAAATATATACTTGGTGTTCATTAGAGAAGTATGATAGCTATATTCATTAATTCCATTTAAAAATAAGACATTTGGGTTTAAAGAACTCTTTGTAAAAATGTATTATGTACTGTGCCTGCTAAAATATGTTAGATATGTAACATACCACGATATCTCGTGGAGATTACAGTATGTAAATGAGAATCCATGTTTGGGACGTTAAGACATTTATGCACATATTAGTAATTTTAGTATCTCGGTAAAACCCTGGCATGTTATGTTAAGGTAGTAAGATTTAAAAGTATTTATTATGCTGTTGTAATGTATATTGTGTTAAGTATAATGTAAACTCAATTACTCTCTGTGTTAATAGAGTGGGTTACGGCAGAATAGAGCAGAGAGAAAAACATTTAGATTGATCGCAGTGTGGTTTGTCATAGGGCTGTAGTCTATGGACAGCGATCAAAAAGAAAAAAAGGTTTTTCCGTGATTTAAAAATGGCCGGACGAGCATTTCAATCGGCTCGTTGAAGATTAAACTGCAGCAGCCGGAGTTCGGGAAATGTCAGTCCCGAGAGAAGGAAGGAAACCCGTTACATGTATCTGACGAGGTGACATCGTTGTGGGTCCAGCAACACGTCTTCAGCAGCTGAAATATCGGTAAAGCAGTTCCATTCAGCGGTATAGAGCCTGAACCACGTCATCTACAAACTGTGATATTAGATAAATTAATGTGGAATTCCAGTAACGAACATCAACCCTAAGTGAAACCCTGTAACCAAGAGAAGCCAGAAATTTCAACTGGAATTTATTACCACGCAAAATTTTTATTTATTTTTTTTATTTTTAATAATAATGGACTAACCCAGGCTCTATTCTGCGAAATTTCATGCTTTCTGTTGTGTATGGCACGGTATATTGATTGTAGTATTGTTTCTTTCCCTAAATTCACAAACCATACCTCTCTAAGTTAACATGTTATTTTTGTGTAGTCATGTTTAGGTTCATTTTGGTTAAAATTATTAATACATTTCACATCTGAATTCTATACTAAATGGTTGTTAAACGTAAGTTTTTTTTATTACGTCACTTCCAGTAGAGTCAACACAACACCTTTACGTATATATATATATATATATATATATATATATATATATATATATATATATATATGAAAGTTTTACTATTTTACTCCACACGTAAAAGTGAAAATAAGCAGTAAAATGTAATATACTTTAATATACTACAGATACTTTAATGAAACAGTGTACGCAAGTTGACAAAGTCTTTTATTGCAACTTTGTTACATCTCAGCCATCTTGGTTTACACCATGATGATGCGCCCACACACAGCATGCAACTCAAACATCTGACTAGCACCTTACAAGGTGCCAACACAACACATTTTAAACATATCTTACATCTCCCTTAGTTAAGGTTTAAGGT
>PNEQ01053397.1:0-21582 GCA_003012365.1 Medauroidea extradentata
GGACCCATTCGTCCCAGTCTTGTTGATCTTGACGAACAAAGTGTGACATCATTGTGATAAATGTCTGATGACTTCTCTCAACTTGCCCATTACAGGCGGGGTGATATGCGGTCGTTTGAAGTTTTTGAATTTTTAAAAGGAGACAAATTTCTTTCATTAACCTGGATGTGAAGTTGGTGCCACGGTCGGTAAGTAACTGGTCGGGGGTTCCATGACACGTTACTATCTCTGACACAAATGCTTTTGCTACAGTCTCTACCTTCTGGTCTGGTAGGCATATGGCTTCCTAGAAAATGCGTCCTGAAAACTAAGAATGTATTTGTTCCCTCTAGTTGAAGTGGGAAAAGGACCTACAATGTCCATACTAACTCTTTGAAAAGGATGTGTCACTTCCCTAAATTTTTGCATTGGTGCTGGCTTGTTATCTGGAGCTCTCTTTCTAACATTACAGGACATACAGCTTTTACAAAATTGCTCTATGTCTTTATGCATTCCCTCCCAGAAGAATAGACTTTTTATTAACTCATATGTTCGTCGGACACCTTGATGTCCTGCGAATGGCAGATCGTGAAAATTTGACATAACCTTGGCATTCATTGATTCTGGAACTACGAGTTTGTCTTCTCTCTCGCTACCTGTTCTAGACCTGTACAAAATTCCCTCATCATCTAAAAAGTATACGGTGTTTTCGTTTTGTGTCACACATTCCCTCAGCTTGTTAATCTTCCCGTCGGCTTCTTGCTCACGCTTTATCATGTGCCTGTCCCATACAGGAACGTAGCGGGGACTGGTGAACTGCACTGGAGTTCTAGACAATGCGTCGGCATTTGTATTACTCTTCCCTGCCTTATGCTCGACTATGAAATCAAATTCAGAAAGTAGTAGAGCCCACCTAGCGAGTCTCGAACTCGGATCCCTAATACTGAGCAACCATTTTAAGGGTCTGTGGTCTGTTATGACCTTGAACTACCTACCAAACAAGTAATGACGCCATTTTCGGCAAGCAAATAAAATCGCGAGGCACTCCCTCTCATTAGTAGAGTAGTTCCTTTCTGCCTTGTTAAGCTGTCGCGAGATGTAGTACACTGGGTGTTCTTGTCTGTTAAATTTTTGTGAGAGCACGGCACGAATGGCAGTCCCTGAACTATCACATGTAACAATAAAGGGTGCCGAGAGATCTGGGTATCTTAAGACTGGTTTTTCACACAGTGAGTTACGAAGAGTTTCAAAGGCTAGCTGCCGTACCTCTGTCCAATCAAAACTTACATCTTTCTTTGTCAGCTCTGTAAGGGGTTGGGCTATCATTGAAAAGTTTGAAATAAACCTGCGATAATATCCTGCCAAACCAATGAATTGTCTAATTTCTTTTACATTTTTCGGGACTGGATATGTCCGTATTACTTCCGTTTTCTCCTCGTCTGGCTGTATATTTTTTTCCGAGATGATGTGGCCTAAGTATTTTACCTTTTCGAGCATGAAATTACATTTTTCTGGCTTTAGCCTAAGTTTTGCTTCTCTTAGTCTCTCGAATACAAGTTTTAAATTATCAATGTGTTGTTCCTTTGTGTCTGAGAAAACAATGATGTCGTCTAAATAGATTAAACAAACACGACCTATTAACCCAGTCAGGGTGTTCGCCATAACTCTAGCGAAAGTGGAAGGGGCATTTACGAGACCAAAGGGCATCTTAACGCAATGATAATGACCATCTGGGGTGGAAAATCCAGTTTTCTCTTGGTCCTCCAGTTCTATCAATATTTACCAGACACCATAAACATGGTGCTAAAATACTTAGCTCCACCAATCATGTCTAATGTCTCTTTAATTACTGGCAGAGGGTAAAAATCAAGTTTAGTTAATGCATTCAACCTACGTAGATCGACACATGGACGTACCTTTATTTTGCCATCGGCAGTTCTCTGGGTAACTAAAACTAGTGGAGCCGACCAGGGGCTCGAAGAGGGAACTATCACTCCAGCCTCCAACATGATATTGTTTTGTTCTTGCAAAACCTGCTTCTGACTGTGGGGGACTCGGTACGGTCTTACACTTACGGGTCTAGCATCTCCCGTGTCTATTTTATGTTTGACTTTGTCAGTACATCCTAGTTTCTGTCCTTTTCCTAAGAAAACGTCTCTATACTCCTTTATCGCTTGTAAGAGCTTTTCTTTATCTTTATCAGCTAAATGACTTAAAGTCAACTGGTTCTCCAGTTCAACCTCTAACTGTTCATTGGATACAAAATCAAAGTAACTCAAAAGTTTGTCTTTCCCTGCTTCAGACTCTTCTAAAATTCCTAACGTGAAATTTTCGTTACTGCTCTCCCTTAGAATATCAGACACTCCACAAAATGTACTGGTTTCATTAATTTTAATTTCTTCACTTTCATCACTGATTGCAGTTTTCTTACTAGTTTTATTTTTATCACTAACAACATACACATAAGTACTTGCTCTATTATCTCTCAAAGGGGCAGCCTTCCCCACAACACTATTTCTCTCTAACCTCACGGGATACTCTGTCCCATTAAAAATTCTAACTGGCAAATGGCCCTTCTCCTCAACTTTATTCAAAGACCTCTCTAAAACAACATCATCTTCTTCTTCTGGTTCTATAATAACCTCTTCTAAAAATAGGAAATTTACCCTACCACTACAAGCCATTTCGACTCTGGGTGGGATTACAACAACTTTGTGTAACTGCACCATGACTGCCTGTTCAAATTTTCCACAGTGTCTGTGTGTGTGTTCCCGTTGTTGAACTGCGGAGCTTCGCACACTTTACAGGCAGGAGAATGTGGGTTCGCGCCCCCATCGTTGAACTGCAGGGCTGTGTGAACTCCATTCTCCTGACCGCGACCACTAGGCTTGAGGCGGCTCGGACTCTCATCGTTAGACTGCAGAACTATATGAGCCTTTACCTTCTGCTTCGGCTTCGATTTGGTGCAACAGGTCTCAATCGTGGGGTGGTACCGTCCCACAGCTTCGGCGACATTGTACTTAATTTTTCTGCCTAGCAGAGCTGTCTCACTGTTTAGCTGGTCGCCGCCCTTCATACAGGCGGGCGCGCTGCCCCCAGCGACCTCTGGCGTCCCGCCGACCTTTCTGGCTGCGGCTGGCACTGATAACGACATGAAGCTTTGCTCGTCTTTGTTATTTCTACATGCTTTCTTTGTAATAATGCTCGCTAAACCTCCTAAACTCTGTGTGGCCATACTTACACTTGAATTGCCTATCTCTAAAATTCTCTCGTCAATTCTCAATTTACATCTGTAATCAGTGAGGAAATCTAAACCTAATAATCCATCAGCATTAAATATCATACAGTCTGAACAAACTACACATTCATACGGGCATAATTCACCTCCTATCCGTATGTTAACGTCCGCTGAGCCCAATAGTTCCATTTTACTCCCAGTGGACGTTAGTAGTTCTAGACCTCCCTTCAGAGTCTTTATGCAGGGGCCCCTTACAAAACATTTGTGTTTCAAAATTGTTACTGCCGCGCCTGTATCTATCAGCAGCCTACGCTGTTTTGAGTTTATGAGAACGTCAACAAAAATACCTGGCTGCAGATTCACTGCACACACGGGGACGCTGGACTCACTTTTAAATTTATTTACAAATTTGCCTCTCCAGCTAGGGGCTGTGACTGGGGGCTTTTCTCGTTTAAATTATCCTTCTTAAAGCAGGCCATCTCCTTGTGACCTAATTTTCCACAAAATTCGCATCTGTCTGCTCGGCAGGCCTCTGTTCTATGGTTACTCTTCCCGCAATCTTTGCAAGGAGAGCCTTTTTTGCAATCTCTGGCAACATGACCTATTTCGCCACAGTTATAGCATTTCCTCGCTCTGCAATTCCTCATGAGGTGTCCCGGTTTTCCACAAGAATGACACGTTACGTTGTTGGGATAGAAAGGACGGCTAGTCAGTTCACTGTTTCCCGATACTACATGAGCAAACGACTTCTTGCCTGTCATCTGCTCGTTCTGTTCCTCGTCTTCTGCAAACGTGATCGCATGCTCGAAGAAACGAGGGGAACGTGACAACACGAACCACTGTATACCACTCCTAAGGCCCTTCAGAAACTGCGCCATGATATTCTCGTCTAGTACTTTGGACCTGACAGTTGCTTCCTCTGGGGGACCGTGCGCGATCGTCCCCTTTCCTACTAGCCGGAGACGTGTTGCGTACTCTCGCACTGTCTTGTTTGGCCTCTGTACGCAGTTGAAAAATTTGTCAAAGGATGAGACACGATTTTCGGACGCCTTAAAGTGTTGTCGCAAGAAGATAACAAAGTCTTTCCAAACCTTACATTCTTTCATGTGGGGATTGGCTTTAAGAATAGTAAGGGCCTGGCCTTTTAATTTTAACTTGGCGCAAATAAGTTTCTCAGCGTCCTCCCAACCTAACATCTCACTGGCATTGTTGATAGTTTCAATAAAATTATCAACATCTTGCTGTGGTTTTCCTTCAAACGATTCAATAAAATGTAACCACTGAACTAACTGTGGGCTTCTTATTGCCATAGCTAAATCGTGCTGACCTATACCAATAGACGCTCTGCCGCTGCTCTCACTCATATCTGTGTCGGCAGCTTCTACTTTAGATTTATGGTCACCTACTTTGCTCTTATCATTGTCGTCCTTACCCATATTGCTCTAGTTCAGTTAACCCTTACAAATTTAAATCATTACTCTGTATTTCACAGTTGTTTAACAGCTCGATGCTGTATTTCCCTCGTCACTGATGTTAGAACACAGCGAGCGGCCTTTTGACTCGCTTATCAGTGACCTCTGGGAGTGCGATGCCGCGCGGCACTAATGTAGCCGATATCTCGCAACCTCTCGCTTCAGTACGTTACTGTGCATTCTCAAGGGTTTCCTGGACATTAATTATACTTTATATTCAAATTACACCTGTAATATTCCTTCAAAATTCCATCCCACCGCTGCCACCACTTGTCACGCCACCCCCAGTCCGAAATCAAACCACGGGTGAGTGAAGGGGATGAGAGGGGAAAGTGGTAGCTCTACCTGGCCAAAGGGGAAGAGGTAGATACGCTGCCACCACCTACCAATAAAACAGCTGGTAGGAACTGTAATTGAGACTTCAATAAGGATGTTATATGGTAGCAAAGTCTCGTAGAGCGGCCTGGCTGAGAGGCGGCGGGGAGGGTTCGTGTAAGGGTTTACACCCGTAGAGCAGGGTTAAGTACGACGTTGGACAATATTTACAATTTGCATACTGGCACAAACTGAATTCATATGCACTCAAAAGTTCTCAACCAAATAAATTGTATTCCACAGCTAATTCATATGTTATTGTGAAACTCTTAATACGATCCCAGTTAATTTAACCTCAACCAAACAAATTACTTTTGCTGTCATCTTGGGTTGACTGGAGCGAGAATTCCCTCTTACTTATTCTCCTTAAACTACATTAAAATAAACAGTAATCTTGCAGAGTTACTCTAGGCTCCATCTCCCAACAGGTGTTATCTACGTTCTCTCAAACTTGAAGTCACAGTAGTGACAGAAACATACGCTTATTAATTTTGTTGTTCTTTTAGGCACAAGGAATACCTTCACCTGAAAGTTGTATGTTACAAAATCTCTTTGCAAACAAGTGGGACAACGGGTCATTCTAAATAAAAGTTATATTGTTAAATCAACTAATTTATTACTTTAACTTGACAGTGATACACCAATATGGCTCACTTAAATAACATTTAAAACAAGAATAACAATTGAATTAATAACCAATCAATTAGATCAATAAGTAACCCATAATTGAAATTCAGACATGAACTAGTGAAGGAACGCGACCTGACGGATGTAGACTACAGAAGTAAAATTAAAATCAAGCTAGTTAATTGATGATCAACTTACATTCTGAAGTCAGGCTGCACTTGCGGTCGGAGTCCCCGACCGGACCTCTTCTCTTGCAACCACGTCACGCAGAGTTCAACGAAGAGAATGAGAATGAGATCTCGAGCTGTAGCGCTCAAGTGTATATATTCGCGAGCTCGTGATATGATGGTACTTACGAGATACAGATGGGTGGTTATCGCCAAAAATTGACCTGACCTGGCCCGGACCGGCCAAGCTCCCGGATACGTTATGTAAAGATTTAATGAAAATGTTATTTTTCTGGTGTGCTCGCTTTGTCATGATATGGTGCAATGTGTGGCCTGACTCCTACTTGTGTCATATTCAGTCGGATATTACTGGATTATATGAGGCATCTTTCTGGTCAACAACTCACCAGTATTTTTCCTCTGGTTATATCATCACATCGGGCTGTAAACACGTGGCCCGTTACAACACACAGTAACACAAAATACATTATATCTTTCATAGTACAATAATTAAATTCAATTCTGGCCTCATAGTTAATAAACTCTTAAATAGGTAACTAATTCACGTCCGACCGAATGTGACAACTAATATGACTCATGTTAACAGGCATAGGCCTGACACTACAGAATTAAAGTGCTTATTATATTGTTAATTCCATCACAGTATAACAAATTATTTATGCCTAACAGAATGTTAAACATTTTAATTTTACAAAATGTCGAAGCTATTTTGCAAGTAAAATTTAAGTTGGACATTTATCACAGAACTATATGGGACATTATGTACACTTAACTCAGTTTGCAGTTTGATTTCAGACATACATACAATAATAACTATGTCAATTCGCAAACGATCAGCAATTCACTTATTTTATCGTAAAATCATCAGTACGAAGGTGAATGGTGTAAAACAGGAATGAATATGGCATATGAACTTGTTTGGAGGTTTGGGCGTTCGTAAAAAATATTTGTGAAGTGGGCCTACTTTACTATCGATGTGATACAAAATGCTAGCATAATGAAAACGATTTACTTGAAATCGCACAATGGTTTATTTAAATGTTTCTGCTCACTCATAGGTTGGGGTGGAGGGAATGTCTGTGGATAGGTACAAAGTGTGCTTGCTCCTCAGCTCTGTTTAATGTAACATGACCTTTAATAATATGTTTAATTGAAACTGTAAATATCCAGGCTGTATGCCATTCCCTTTAATATTAAACATGTAGGTTAGAAGAACTCTGAAATAGTTTAGAAAAGTTCGCGATAATTCAATAGCCTATTAAAAATAAACTTTACTACAAATAAACATGTTGTGTAACACTGAAATGTCTCCACTATCGCCAAATTATTTGTTAAATTATGACGCATATAATGGCTAAAAGTTTCGACACACACCATATCAATATCTTACAGTTCCAGTCCCTTCAAAAACTTGAAAAACAGCAGGAGCAAAACACTATTGTACTTTACCTTTAATTATACAGGAAATCCAATCCATTTTCTAAGTCCAATATGTTGTGAAAACATAAACAAACATTTCTTCTCAGCCATAGTTTGAGGAAACATTTAACACACCATTTGCAATTAAAAATAAACCATTTCTCATCACGAAAGCATTTCTGTTTACACAATATTTCACGATTATTATTTTCTGTAGCTTCAAATAACAAAATTTCGTACAGCACAATCACCATTTTCTCCCTATTAAACTCCATCACGAATGCTAAACGACGGCTTGTTGTTTTTCGTTTCGTTTCAACCATAGATATCGAACACAGTGACGTCAAACGAACACTCCTGAGCACTTATAATGCCAAATCTCGAGAAGTAACGAAAATTAGAAAAGTAACGAAGATTTTTGTCGAAAGGAAACGAAATGAATAACTCAGAATAAACTCCTTGGTCACGTGAATGAATCTAGCCAAGATTGCATGTAAGCTTGCGGCAAACCTGCAATTGACTTCAATTAGGATTGCCATTACAACCCCTATTTGGTACGTTTGATTCGGGGGGGGGGGGGGCTGAAATGTATCCCCTTGGTAAGGTAACCTTTCAGACTTTTGGTGGCAGTAGTGTAGCTAGGTAGAAACTGGAAAGGTATCATTTCCGATTTCGTAAAATGTTTTAGTTTTAATGCCAATATGGACTGGAAAGATATCCCCTCGGAAAGGATACCTTTTAGGATTTTCTGTACAATGCCACAACAGAAAATAAACTGGAAAGTTTACCTTCCCCATATCTTAAAATGTTTTAATTTTAATGCCAATACGGACTAAAAAGATATGCCCTCGGAAAGGTTACCTTTCAGGATTTTCTGTGCAATGTCACAATTGAAAATAAACTGGAAAGTTAGGTAATTTCAATTTCCTATAATGTGTCTTATTTTGTGCTACCGTATAATATCCTGAAAGATATAACCTCGGAAAGGTAACCTTTCCAGTTTGCTGCATGATTGTGCTAGCTCACAAAATCCTGAAAGGTATCCCCTCTTGAAACATATCCCAAAATGGCTGCCGGGCAACTGATGTATCGATACAAGCATCTATACAGTTCCTCAGTTTCGTACTAGGTGGCACTGGCAGGTAGTGATCACAAAATACCTTAGCAAAATTGTTAATAAAAATTGGCTTTGCAGTGGAATACTATTAACACCTGCTTTATTACCAAGCACTCAGTACAAAAACAAACTGCGGCAACCATCTCTACAAAAGTCATGTGATAAAAAAACTTAACAGGCTCACCAGCAATATGCTACACCAAATATTTTATGGTAATTCCCAACTCTCCCTCTCAATAAAATATTTACGTAAGTCCTAACTGTCCTCTGAACTTACAAAATTGTTCCTTAGCTAATGGTTTAGTGAAATACTAGCTATTTGATATTCACTCTTAATATCTACAAAATTTGCAGAGATAGCTTCTCTGACAAGGTGGTGCTTTATATCAACATGTTTCAGTCGTCTGTGACTTTCTGTGTTATTGGCAGCTCTTATTGCGGACTGATTGTCCTCAAAAATATCAATAGAAATTACATCAGAAAAGTTCAAGTCGAACATAAGATTTTTCAACCAATAAGCTTCTCTTACTGCTATACACAATGCTACATATTCAGATTCTGTGGAAGATAATGCTACACAATTTTGTTTCTTTGAGTCCTAAGTGACAACACATCCAAACACTTTGAAACAGAAACCTGTGGTAGATTTCCTGTCACCACTATCCACACCCCAATCTGCAACAACTTATCCAACGTCAGCACTACCATTACAGCTATACACTAATTTCAAATGCAAAGTACCTTTAATGTATCTTAACACTCTTTTGATAGCTTTTAAGACATACTCATTAGCACCACTTTGGTAACGACTCAACAGAGTTACTGAGGAACCCAAGTCTGGCATTGAACCTGTAACTGCATAGAGCAGACAGCCTATAATTTGTCGACACATATTCTCTACATCCTTGTCATTGCATTTATCACTTAGCATTTCAAACTTGAAATTTTGATCCATTGGTGTATTTATTGATTTGCAATCACTCATGCCATATTTACTAAGTATACCTGCTAAATACTTATCCTGACTTATTCACCCTCCTGCAGATTCTGATTGACATGAATGCCCAAGATATCTTACACTAGTCCTAAATCCTTCATGTATAAGTTTTTCCACAGAACCTTTTTTCACGTTACATATTTCTGTCTCATCTGAGCCATACAAAAGCAGATCATCAACATATACAAGGATATACAATTTTTGACCATCTTTACACTTGCTGTACAGACAATAATCACTTTTAGATCTAACAAAACATTCTTCACTCATGACTGTGTAAAATTTCTTATGCCAGCATTTTGGTGATTTTTATAGCCCATACATTGGGTTGTTCATTTTAACAATATTGTTTTTACATTTAGCTCCTTCAGGCAGCTTAATGTAAACTTCTTCCGCAATTTCTGCATTCAAAAAATCCCCTCTCAATCTAACTGGTAAATAGGCAATTTGAGATTATTTGCAACAAAAACGAAAACTCGAAATGTAGCTAACTTTTCTACTGGTGCATATACCTCACTCAAGTCAACAAACACATTTTGTTCAAACCCTCTCGCAACCAGTCTAGCTTTGTATTCATTTTGTTCATCCCCATTCTTTATTTTAAAACCCACCTACTACTGATAACAAACTTACATTTAGGTACTTCACACACAGACCATGTATTATTGTCTTCTAGCACCTTCAGTTCCTTTTCGATTGTCTGTGACCACTTACATGCATCCTTTCTCTTCATGGCCTCACTATACGTAGATGGTTCATTTTCTACACTAAGAAAACATGTTTCACAGTCCTTTAGCCACACTGGTTTCTTGACATCTCACTTCCTTCTTTCCATCATATCAGGATGCTTCTTCATTCTTACAGCAGTCGCTGTCTTCTTCCCGTCGATCACTATCTTGTTCTTGCTTCTCGCTTGTCTTTGTTTCTTGATTTACATGACTATTTAGACACTGTAGGTGTTGAGAGTTTTTGTTCTCTCCTCTGACGATTCCAATAATATTACATCTTCTGTGTTGTTTTGTTGTTCAATGTTACTTTCGGTCAGGAAAATAACATCTCTCTTCAGTTCTACCTTCCATTCATCTGCAAAGTCGATTCTATATACCTTAGCGTCTTCAGAATATCCAACAAATATGACTTGTAAGGATTTTTTATCCCACTTCTTCCATTTTTCCGTGGGTATGTGCACATATACTGCAGAACCAAACACGTGTAACTCTTTAACATTGAATGTCTTCTGGGTTCTGACTTCATACTGTGTTTTTTCACTGATTCTACTCTTTGCAGCTCTATTCAAAGTAAAGGCTGAGGTATTTACAGCTTCTGCCCAAAAGTTTTTATTTAACCCTTTTTTATGTATCGTGGTTCTTGCTGCTCCTACGAGCGTCCTTATATCTCTTTCTGCTTTACCGTTCTGTTCTGGTGAGTAAGAAACTGTTCTTTGATGCTGGACACCTGTGTTTTCCCAGACTTGCTTTATTTCTTGATTAATTAACTCCAAACAATTATCAGTATGTACAGTCTTTATTTTCTATCCAAACTGGTTTTCTGCCGTTTGTATGAATTTCTGCACATATGATTTTGTTTCATCCTTGTGTTTCATGAAGTACTAAAACCTGTAGTTTGAATAATTATCATTTGAGCAACAAAAAATATCTGGAACCTCCTACCAACTTCACTTCCATGGGAACACAAACATCAGCATGTATGAGCTCCCCTGGGCAGGTAGAAACAGAGCTGCTTTCCTAAACTGAAGCCTTTGTTGCTTTCCTTCGAGACATCCTACACACTGGATAGGGTCATCATTTTTGTAATGGATTTTGATATTGTTGATTTTTAACACTTGCTTAACATGGTCAAAGTTTTGATGGCCTAGTTTTTCATGCCACAAAAACAAAGACTGATCTTTTGGCACTGATTTTTCTGGATTGGCCACGACTGCAGTTTCACCAACTCTGTGTCTAAATTGCATTGTGTATAACTTTCCTTCAACATAAGCCACTGCTCCTAATTTAACATTTTCAATGAATTTACACATTTTATTATCTGTCGACATGACATAACCTCTGTTTACTGCACTACTAACCGAGAACAAGATTTTTTAAAGGCTGGGTACATGCAACACATTATTCAAACTGGTTTCCTCCCAGTTTTGGCCATTATAAGCTTGTAACATTATTTGCCCGATGCCTACAGCACTGATAGTCGACACATCTCCAATCACGACTGGCTTATCTCTTGCTAATTTCTCATATGATGTGTAGACATCACGTTCGAAACACACATGTTCACTGGCACTGCTGTCAACAAGCCATTTATGGTTTGATGATACATCTGCCATTGCTGATACCGACACAATGAATGCATTGCCGTTCTCTTCTCGTTTCAACCTAACCTTACAGTCTCGTTTATAATGTCCAGGTTTTTTTTACAATAAAAACACAGTCTCTCGCCCTTTTCTTCACTTCTATAATCTTTCTTCCGAGTTCCTGTGATTCTACATGTGTAGCAACCCTCCTTATTTGTCACTAGTGCCTTACACTCCGATTCTTAATGCTCCTTCATTCTTTCCTCTTCCACCAAAAGCCTTGCAGTTATATTCTCTAGTGTCTGTTTATCATCTGAAGATGATTCCCAAGCTGATACGAAATGTTTATATTTCTCAGGTAATGACATAAGAACTTTTGTCAAATTTGTCCGAAACATTCTCTCCTAACTCCCTCAACTGATTCTGAAACGCAACTATTTTTGACAGAAAAGTTGACATCATGGCTTTCATCGTATTTGTAAGCAAAAAAACTTTGCTGCACCATGTGAAGACTTTTATCACCTCGTTGCTCATACACACTGTGCAACTTTCTCCATATTTCACAAGCAGTATTACATGTAATAATGTGCAACATTACACTCTCAGAAAGTCGGGTCACTATCAGACTTGGAGCGTTCGCATCCTTTTTCACCCACTCTGCCGGCTCAGCTTCTGGCTTGGGTTCCGAGCCATCTACAAAAATACACCAACCTGGTATTTCCATACATTCCATTTTTTGTCCCTTCTAACTTGATAACACCCACAGACGGACTTGCTGTCATCTGCTCCATTCGTCAGTGTAGTTTAACAATTTCTTGCTAAGTTTTGTATCATAACTGAACACCGTGACCAAGATGTCGGCAGAACCACATACAATATTGATAATGCAACCACAGCTATTGTACCGTTCTTCTGCAAACTTAACCACCGCGTAAATATTTTCAGCTGCCTGTAACCAAATACAAATCGTGAGACCCGGTGTCTGGGCCCATATCCTGTTAGTAAAAACTTGCTTTGCAGTGAAATACTATTAACACGTGCTTTATTACCAAGCACTCAGTACAAAATCAAACTGTGGCAACCATCTCTACAAAAGCCATGTGATAAAAAAACTTAACAGGCTTACCAACACTATGCTACATAATATACCAAATATTTTATTGTAATTCCCAACAAAAATAACAGCATATGTACCATAACATTTCAATTTTTTCCTCGCTCACAAAATCCTGAAAGCTATCCCCACTAAAAACAAATCCCAAAATGGCTGCCAGACAACTGATATTTACAAGTACCTATCTAGTTCCTCAGTTCCTCACTAGGTGGCACTAGCAGCTGAAAGCATGGCTGGGAGCAGCATACATTTTCGTTCTGCATGTGATCCAGGTGTTAAAAGAATATTAAAGACGAGAAAATGTGGAATGTATAGCACATAGTAAAAAAAATATTTTGTTGTGTAAACTATGCGGATATGTAGTCTCATGAAGTAAACATGTTAGTAAAAAGATCTTATCCAAAACTTTCCATTTCTTTCTATTTATTACCACCTTATAAAATTTAATTGAGTAGACCTACATAAATAACTAAACTCTGTACCTCGTGTATTTTGTAGAGGAAGATAAAACATATGTTGTGATTAACAAATCACTTTTAACTTATAATGATGCTTATCCGAATAAAAATTTTCTGTTTCGTGAACATTAATGATCATGTCGTTTCTACAATTTTTTTTTCATTTCGAGGCTGAGGCATGTTTCATTCAATTATTTTTTTAACTACTATGATGATTTTTACTGCACAGAAATTTGTTGTACACATTTAAAAATAAAAAAACCGAAAGCAAAATTTAAAAAAACAATTTGATCGTGATGAGTGAGGTGAATTTCGATGAGTTAAAGGCTAGTGATCGTGACTGTCAATGCTTCTTTTCCAAGTATGGGCATACATAATGAAGAAAAAAACATTTTTATGTGTATTTGTACACTATAGACTGGAGAAATATAATCATTCATTTATTTTAGCGTTGAGTATCTCTCATTGCATTGCTTTACATTGAGAGAGGTTAGAGCTTAAACTGTAATTTAGAAGACGATTACGGTATCGAAAATAGAGTACACACATTTTCAACTGTTATCAAGGCTAAATTATAGAAAAGTAGCCTATAGGAAATAATGCTGATTGAATGTGTTGCTTATGTGAGCATAATAAATTAGCTGTATGATAAGCTGCCAAGTGTGCTCAAGACTAGCAGACCACATGTCAAATATTTTTACTCTCGTTATTGTTATTTGTAATGTAAAGACATATAAAGGAATGTATAAACATTCTACTGCCCGTTTTTACACTATAGACCTGAGTACAGTTTATTTTTGACAATAATTCTCTCTCGCGCAATGCCTATGTATAATGAAACCAAGCTGCTATCACCATCTCGCAAATTTGTGAAATTGTCAGTAAGTATCAACCACTTTGCATTGCATCTTCATTTCGTTTGTGTGTAAAATAACCTAAATGATCTTAAATGTGAGCGTTAGCCATGCTTAATTTCAAAAATTGACATTCCCACGCAAACATTTACTGTTTTTAATACAAATTACTGACAAAGAATGTATTTTACAAAAGTACAGAAGTCGTTTAATATAAATTTTGTTTTTGTTAAAACGTGTTTGCTTATAAAGTACAATTATATAAGCACATTAATTTGTGAACTATGTCCGCTGCAGTTTTAAAAATACTTTAAGGTATCGGTACGTTAACAGTGATATGTATTTTTTCGGCCACCGTTTATCTGCCATGGAAAAGACAACAGCACATTGTATTTTTAGGATACTAAATGGATATCGGAATGAGAAATCCAGGTCCATAAAGGCAAACGTTTCCCAGACAACGTTTATCTGTTATAATTAAGACATGGCTCATTTCGTAAAATTCTGAATTAGTATCGGGAAAAATGATTCCCCGCCAGCAATAGCGTATGGACATTTTCAAAATTAAACTTAGTTAAACACAAATATACTTCAACTTAGTACTAGTAATACATTTGTTTGAGAATAACATCATAGCATGTATAGTAAGGTATTAATTTATAAAACTTATGGTAACCACAAACATGAGTTTTGACATTGCGCAAACAGACATAGGTGATTACAAATGATCAACATAGTATAATGTCTAGATGTAAGATTCCGAATTTTCTTTGTTTCTTCATAACTTATATTATGTGTTTTCTGTGGTGAATTTTTTATGCAATGGCGTACACCCTTGCTTTATTATTATACGTGTAAGTTTTACTTGTGTTTGTTTCAAGAGACTGTCTTTTGACATATATATTTTCTTCAGTGTAAGTGTTCTTATGTTCTTATACGTGGTGTAAGAGTTAAAATAATATTTATATTTGATCCCTCACTCGCCACGCTTTTAAATTGTTTATTGTACGTCGACATCTTTCTGTCCTATCTGAAGGTGAAGGATCGGTGCACATGAAATAATCCATTAACATAAGATAGAGAAGCAGATACAGAAAATTATAGAAAATTAATGCCGCTAGTAATATGTTGTCATCAACTGCGTACCTACATCGTAACCATTCAAATGTAATTACATGTGTACTAGGTTTTTTTAGTAAAATTTAAATTCATTTTACTCAACAGTGTGGAAATATTGCAAATATTACAACAAATTCTGTTTAACGGTTATTTCACACTAAATAAAAGAGGGAAAACAAAAAGAAGGCATCATTGTAGTATTGTTGTCTTCCGTTTATGAAATTATATTACTTCATTCTAATTAGACCTACTTTTGAAGCATAACCTAGAACATCTCTTGCTTAAATTGCAGTACAGTTATATGGGCAGTCGCTCTCTCTCTTCAATGCACGGTAACTGTCCTTGTTTAGGTGCACACTGTTGCCAAAATTCAAAAAAATTTCAAATTGTAACTTTTATCTTAAAGTTATCGCATATCGTACAGCATTAATATGTGCATCGGTTGACATATTCGTTTCATTATTTGCACAATTCTAAATGTTTTAAGAAATTCTAAAGCTAAAATATTGTACTTAACAGTTTTCATGTATCAATAAATACAACATACCTTAACTTAAGAATTAATAACAGAATCGTATTCAAATTTTTATGGTGGGTGACTTCATATCTGGATGCCAACGTAAATATCACAAGACTGAAAATTTTATTTTTTGATTGTATGAAAAATTTTCTAACTTCATATGCGTTTCAGTAGAGAATGAAACATTAAATAGTTGGTCAGTGAGAAAGTTCATTATAATTGAAGTTAGATGGGGGATGAAAGTGAAATATTTATCCTGAGATACATTTATTTTAAAACATAATCTCTGCAATATCTTGAACAATTCTCTTGTTCATAGTGTCAAATGTGTTGCTTATTAGGTCACCACGCTCGCCCTGCAAACTAAGTTATCTGCCGGGCGCTTGAAATGTCGTTATCTTCACTGTCTTGTGAGGTTATGTCAGGATACTTCAGTAAATAACATACTTTTGCCAGCAGAATTTTTTCATCCCTTATGTTAAACTGGAGTTCGCCCGTGTCTCGCAGCCATGTTATTTGTTTTGTCCAGAGAATGATTCTGGAGCACATATATTTGTATGGGAGGTAAAATACTCAAAATACGTAATAAATATAGATAGCAATGAGCAAGGGAGTGAGATATTGTGTTTAACATACTCCAATATTTTGACATACGTACAATTAACGTAATTAAGGACACTTTCAAAGTATTTAGCAGTTCCAAATGAACTCATAGGAAGACACAATAGCAACATAGTACCTTTAACTAACCAGAAAGTTGAAACCGAAAATGGAAGGAAAACAAAAATTCTCCTAAATAAAAGCAAGGCAACAATCTAAATTTATGCTTCTCATGCAATAATTTTTTTTAAGTTTATTGAAAATACATAGTATTGTATTTACTTAAAACAAATTACATACATTTCAATCCAAAGTACATTGAGGGAACTAATTTTAATCACTAGATTCAGTTTCTTGGACGTACTCCATTGCAAAATTGAACGACTGTCAAAGAAAAACTTAACACATAAAAGAAACCATAAAATAAGCAGAGTATGCTTAGTCAGCAAGATACAAACACAACATGAAATTCCAAGATGGAATCGGGTCAAATAAAAACAAGGAACAAACATATAATAAATTAAATTAATAACAAATAATATAAAAACCAAATAACATGACACAACGATGAGACGAAACAACAAACACAGTAGATATCAGACACGAACAGAAAAATAACAAAAGAACACAACAAGTAGACGAGACAAAATGCAACAGATATCAGACATATACAGACAAGACAAACGACACAATGAAGAGACGAAACAAAACACAGTAGTTTTCCAGACAGACAGTGTTACGACGTTTCGGGAACTGGAATCTGGTATGCTGTATGTAAGAATGTTTCATATTGAGAGGTTTTTTTTTAAGACAGATTGTATACTACAAAAATATACACATATAATTGTTATACTGTGCATGTTGTTAACTGGTAAACTAAATGTGGTACATAATAAATAAAAATCTTAAATTATAACAAGTACAAAAATATCTGTCACACAGTCAGTTTACAGAGTTTTTACAGCTTCTTATTTGTTTTCATAAAAAATTACCTGATTTTGGCTAGTTAGTACTTTGCCGACAATTCTGTTAAAGTATACATTTGTCTCGAAAGAACAATATAATCATAGTAAAACGAATTTAAACATTACTAAAAGACAAATGTACTCACCTGTAGGCCTAAAATATAAATGTCACAAAAGTAGTGAAAATGATAGACCTTATCTTAATGGGCATGGAAAGGTACAATGTCGAGCGGACAACTAGAATATTCAATCGTCAATTAAATATGAACTACTAATCAAAATTCGAAGATTTTTTTTGCCGAGTAGATATTTTATCAGCTCGACGTCGTGCATTTCATACCCCTTAAAATGATATAACGGCCAAAGATTTAAACTATTTTGTTTTATAAAATTGCTCTCACTTTAAAATTTAATTTTAACGAACGTTAATGACAAAAAGAGCCAGATTTCCCATTTTCTACACATTTGGTTTTCCATCATCGATTTCATAGTCAACCTCATTCTTGTCTTCAGACAGACGCTACTCCTATGGACGAAATCTCACATTTTATCGGGGTTGAAAAAATTTTTAGTAGGTACGTGATAATAATTGTTTGTTACAAATTTCTTGTTATTATTAATCTAATAAATTCATATCAGTGGGGTACGTGTACTGGTTCTTATTTTAAACATAAAAACAAATTATTAGATACATATTTTGAAGCATAATCTTTTACCAATCACTATGATATAAATTTTAAAAAAATCTCCGGAACTTCGAAACGCTGCTGCGATTTGACAACATCGCTCGCCGTAAACCCTGTACTGCAATCTAAGGTTGGGATGCTCTATAAATTACAGTGAGTGGAATTTCAATTTCAGTTCACTGGCTAATCCTTTGTTTCGTTGATAACTAATAAAACAGTAAACAATTTATGTTAGAAACTGAATTTTTAAGTAAATGTCTCTGTTTAATCGGTACAAATCTGAGATATTAAAATAAGTATTTTTCAAGTATTTTAAGAAATAAATCCATGTGCATGCATTATGCACAAGTCACAAGACTCGTTATAGTCATAGTACTTGAATTCAAGCAGTCTACAGTAGGTAGTAATTTCAATTTTAGGTCTCACGAATGCTACTAGTAATTCAAAAGCATAGTTATATATTTTATTTTATATGAAATCATGTTTAAATCAAATATACAGATATTATACGAAAGAATGCTGCTTCCATACAATTAAATGTAAAATGACCATTTATTTTCGTAGTGTACTGGTGGATACATTATCTTATTTTTCGAAGATTATATTAGAGGATTTGTTTTACCAGCTCTTTCAATAGTGTGGTTTGCTTATCTGATGTGATCAAAAGTTATCCACAGATTCCCGACAAAACAATTTTAACAGATTAAATCAGTGAAAAGTTACTATGAACTAGTGAACATTCGTTTATTTCAATTAATAGTGTACTCAAACTGTATACAGTCCACACTATGCCACTAAATATAGTCGCCTTAATTTTAACCCTTTGGATTCACACAACTTAAATCTACGTAGTATATACTCGCTCAATATATCCAGACTAAACATGTACAATAACAAAAGTATTAAATCATAGCTTTTATTATTTTCAAAACATATTCCCACTTTTCCTAAGATTGGAATATATATGTCTATTTGTTATAATATCATTTTTGAGCATTCTAATTTTCAGTTGGGAATCTGCAGTCACATAATTGCTATTAACTGTGACACATTGCAGCAAAATGTTTCAATAAATTTTCCTCAACCTTTAAGTTATTAACATTTATAATAAGCTACCTTTATTCAGAAAAAAACATTGTTTTTGATTAAGTGGTTTATAAAAGAGTGCTGGTACTAAAGGACATTTGACAAAATTGAAATATTTATTTTATATGTATGTGTATTATTTAATTATTTATTTTATTTTAAGTGCCCTCCAACAGACGCAATGCCTTAGTAGAGGAATACTTTTAAGATCTCGCTCTTTAGTTTTGCAGTGATTTCAAAAATATTTTTTTTAATGCAAAATAATACAAACATTAAAAATTCATTCTTACAATTTTAACACTTATATATCATTGGTTATAACTGAATTTTTTCTATTGCAATACACTAAATGGATTTTTAGATTTTTCATCCTAAATATCATATGTTTTGTTGTCAAAATAAGCCGAACTGAAGTAAAATAATTTTTTTGCTAGTGAATGGTAAATTATGAAATAACGCTTTGCCAGAATTGTGTATCGTACGACAGTACATAGTCACACATTTTTTTAAAAGCATTTGTTAAAAAAAAAATATTCGAGATATTTACAATTGTTTGAAATAAATGAAATGCTGTGGAATTAAGGTGGAAAGGGGAAAGGAATCGACCATGGCCTACGACAAGGAACCATCCCAGCATTTCCTGGAAAATGTAAATCATGATGGCCGGACCAGACATTTAACCTGGGTTCTCTCCCAGAATGCGAGTCCAATGTGTTACAGCTGTGCCACACTTGCTCAGTACTTGTTGTTGGAAAATTAAAAATGTAAATAAATTATTTAACATAGGCTATCATATATTAATTTACTTATAAATGTATTGCTTTACAAACATAAAATTACAACACTTTATCCAAGAACTTTATTTTCATTTCATTTTACTTATTATGTTATTTGCGCAAAAATAGTATGCTAGTATTCCACTACAAGTTTATTTAAAAAAACTCAAATCATTTTGATAATATACCTTCGTAAGGTAAATGATTAATAGCTGTATAATACTAAATTCTGAAATTACAGATAACGGTGTTGAACTATTAATATCTATCTAAAATGTAAAATGTAATTTATTAAATTAAAATTATATTGCATTAAAGCATTTCCAGGAAAATTGAATTTTACGTTAACGAATGGAAATTTTAGAGCTTCTTTTCTACTTCTTCTATATATAAACTAAATTACATGAAAACAATTCAAGTTTGGCCGTGTGGACCAGCAAAAATAGTTTTTTGCTGGCAGTGAACAAGAATATTAAACACAATATTAATTATCATTGGTGACAAACCAAAATATTTGTGTATATGTGTTGCAGAACACCGCATAATTTACCGGGTCTGGTAAGTGATGATGTTTACGTGTTGTGTTGTGAGAACATCTGGCTGCTGGAAGACAGAGGACAGAGAGGTGTGCTGTTATACCCTCTGCATGGTGATTCATGCACACCCTGGTTGACCAGTCGCTGTTTCCACCCCAAAACAAAATCTGCACTGTATTTAAAATAGAATTATTATGTATGAGTGGTACTGAGACACGTTCTACACACAGACATTTAATATACCTGATACAAAACACACAAACGGAAAGAGCAAACGAGATGAAACTAATCTCTTTTTCTATAGCTTACAGGACATCCTGATGTGTTGGGTGATCAATAGAAGGCTAGGCTAATGGGCAGTGTGTTGATAAGACTGTGCTTCCCTAGAAGCTGTACAAATTGCTAGTATTCCAAATGCAATAGGTCACTGCTAGTCAGTAGAGAGTCGAACGCTATTGAATGTCGAGACAAAATATCGTGGTGGTGTAAAGTAAGAAATATGCTAATGATGGGAAGTTAAAATATTTAACATATCAATCTGTACGTGTCAGAATGAACAGGAATTTCTGTAGAAAATGTCACCAAGGTTCGCAAGGAAAGTACCAACGCTGGAAACAACTGACCATAAGAAGATAGTGCTTAATAGACGGGAAACAAATAATAGCCGAGATAATTAAAAAATACATTTAACTGTGTTAAAGTATTTACATAGGCTTATGAACGTGTGCCGAAAGGATCTTTAAAGTTCCACTGGTTTCTAATATACTGCAGTAAAAAGTTTTATCTTTACAATGTGTGCATTGAAACGAAATTTTAACAACTAGTATATTCGGTAATGGTAGTAAAGTTTCACTGACTAGACGATGGAGGATTACCTTGCTGACCGCAAGTAGCCTCCCCTACGCCACCCCAAAACCCGCATTCCTGACCCATACCTTCTCCTGAGTCATGCATTCTCCTTAGCTCTGGTTATTTTCAAACTTCATACAAAATGAAACCTCCCTATACAATTGTTAAAACACTTAATTATGTGAATATCTAGAGAACATTAACTTTTAGTAATTTACTGTATGCTATATGTACAACTTAGTGCCGGTCTTACCACCTCTGGGTAACATCTGGGTAAATTTTATCTTCTAGGTAGACGA